>JAFBJW010000131.1:1293778-1579759 GCA_016785235.1 Pseudorhombus dupliciocellatus | reverse complement strand
CCCCCCCCCCCCCGTCGCACACCCCCCCCCCCCCCCCCCCCCTCCTCCCACACGGCGCTTGGCCCCAATCGTCTCTTTGACTTTGACCGACTTCGTCCCGAGATCTGCGGGCACTTAAAACCTGATTATGCAGCTCTGGCTCTCCACAACACGAGCTGACAGTCTGATGCTAAGTAAGTAAAGTGATTTGCTGCTGAATTACCAGAGTCATTGACTAATCTAATTAGAATGCAGCTGCAGCGGCCGCCGGCCTCTGTCAGCTCCCGGGGGACGCCAGACTGCGAGCTGCCCCGCACGGCGAGAGGCGGGCCGACGAATTCAACGCACACCTGTAATTTCCTGGGTCCATTTTTCATTCTTAGCAGCGCGGACATAAATCTAACTGACTCACATTCCCCCCACCTCTCTAAATCACAGAGCTATTAACACGAGGAGGAGCATTTCTCATCGTTAGTTAAGTGCGGCTTCACGTGACCCGGTGTTTGAGCAGAGAGGCGGGGTCACAGAGGGGCGGGCAGCTTTTAGAGCTGTTTATTTACTGTGGGGTGGGGTGGGTTAACCAATCAGAAGCCAGGGATTCTCTGTCCTGCCAGATGCTGCAGTGGTGATAAGGAAGTAATTAACAAGTTTTCACATCGATCATTGAAATGCATTGATTTAAGATTCATTATTTCTGCATTAAGCCGTGTCTGATTGATGGGAACATCCATCCGTGGCTCATTCTTTATATTTGACATCATTTATGAGGTATCCAATCAGGATATTTCATATTGGGGACTCTGGAGTTATGAGACAATCGATTAGGTGATGAAAGAAATCATAATAATAATAATAATAATAATAAGCCTTTGTTATAGCCAGGGATGAAATAGTTGATCCATTTTTCATGTTAAGATATGAAACGTGTCGCTCCAGTGTTTTCCTTTGTGTGGTAGCGCATAACATTGGATGGACTGAAGTAAATTGTAAATAAAAAAGTTTTAAGTACATATTAAAAAATATAAGCAAAGCAGTTGTGTGAGAAAGCGCTGCAACGGGATGATCTCACGCTGTGTCATCTGTGAAAATTCCCTCCTGGACCCTCTGGTGCTGTGAGCTTCCACCCACAAGGTCACCATCACCCTCACACATCAAGCGTGACAGAGGAGAGAGGCTGAAATGCCACCGATCTCTGGAAGGCATCATTTGTCCGTCCAGAAGCTGCAGTGAAGCAAGCGCCGCCTGCAGGGAGGCATTTGATGGAGGAACACGTGAGATGCAGGCTCCAGGTACGAGGAGCCCCGCGAACTAAATAGAAATCTCACAAACCGCTGGAGGGAGGGACACGCTCCAGCTCTCAGAGTCCAACTTGTCTCTCGTGAGGGACAAACTTCAGTCGACTTCAGAGACTCCGGCAGCTCGCAGTGCTTCCAACACGACAAACAGAGCCAGTCGTCTTTTAACTCGGGGACGTCCACGTTTCCCTGCAGCTGCTTCCATTCATTTTCATTTTCTCAGCAGTTCGAGGTACTAATCTGTTAAATGAGCTATGAGCTGGATTAAAGACACAAATAACTTCAAATCACCACAAAGCAGCTTCATTCATTCTCATAAGAATGGCGACAACAAGGGAAAAATGCAGAGGAACAGGAACAAAATTAAACCCAAAGCGGCAAAGTGGAAATCACACGACTGAAAATGGCCTCTTCATTTCCCCTTTCAAATTGTGTAGGTTTTGGTGTGAAATGTCTGTTCTTTGTAACACGGACGGACACAATGAACATCTGGCAACGCAACAGAAGAAAGCACCGTCTCTCCAGATGTGAGCGCAGTGAACGAGGAGGTGGAGGAGGTGCTGGTGGAGCGTGCATCTGATCAGCACCGCTCTTTTTAAGCTCAAACTTACTGCTGATGCTGTTTGAGGCGTATTAACTCAGAACTAATTATTTGCAGTGGGCTGAACTTAGCCCAGGGATCGGTTTCAACACGGCGAGTCTTGCCTCGGGCACATGCTCTCAAGTCAAGTGCACTCGAGCCCGAGCAGGCGTTTCAAGCAACAGAGTCCAAGCGGAGGAGACGGAGGCTTTGTGCCGCTTAAAATAATACAACTTTTTTTTTCCCGCTGCAGAACAAAACCTCGACACTTTCCACACATTTTGCTTCGGCGCCACTCATCCGTCTTTAGCCGAGCGCGGAACTGAAGCTAAATGGGAAATACAGGAATGAGTCTGGGTGTAATTGTCCCTTAGCCGCGCGAGCAGAAATGGGTCAAGGCCAGGGCCAGGGCCAGGGCCAGCACATCTTCTAACTGGGCAACATAATCACATAAGTCCTCCTCATCTCCTCCTCCGTTTCTGTCTCCTTCACCACAATCATTATGTCCCAGTCATCCCCTCTTAGTCCCTCTCTCTCACCCCGTCTGCCAAACCCTCCTCTCTCCACAATGGTAATTCTCATTAATTATCACCACAGGCGTGTTCCAGTGCCAGAAAGCCCCCGGTGGCCGGGCATCAGTCAAGCCTCCTCGCTCCCGCTGGAGGAGGCGGGAGGTCTGAGATCTTTCCCACCCATCAGTGCAGCCAGGCTGAAGGCTGCGTGGGAGACGCAGGCAGATTAGAGGTTTGGTTGAACTGACTGTGGAGATCACATGTAGGGCTTTTCCACCAAAAGAACCAGGTGCTAGTTCGGTGCTACTGCTAGTTCTTAGTTGGTTGTAATTACGTTCTTCCCAAGAACCAGTTTGGTTCTGAAAAAGGTTCCATTCTTCATCCAGATTTCTATTTATGACTGCAACATGTCGATGACACTCCGCTCACCAGAGGTCGTCGTCTTTGACCAGAAGTCACTTCAATCAGCAGAAACTTTTACACACACACATGCACACATTTCCCACAATCCACCTCTGGCCACAGCGGGGGGATTCACCACCGAGCAGAAGCAGCTGTGTGAACCTCGTCCCAGACGTCCACCTGATTTATTCAGTTAGCTGCGTATTAAAACTCTAACAGCGTGACGTCTCGGAGCAAACAGTCCTCTCTGGTGAGAGGCCGCAGCGATAAGCAGCAAAGTGCAGGGATACGAGCGCTAAGTGGCGGCTGCACACACACACACACACACACACACACACTCAGCAGTTTAGATGCAATTATGATACGAAGAACAGAAGAAGACTATTTTCATATTCGCTGATTTTGCTTTAACTGCTCGGAGTCAGAGACTTAGAGAAAATGGTTCCAAGACGTCTGAGCTGCGCACATCCGGATGGATTGTGTGTGAAAAGATATATTTGGAACATCTCACTTTTTTGTTGGCTCGAGGTCTCTCTCCACCTGGTTGTTTTGTGTCAACGAGTCTGAGAATGGTAGGATGGGGTTTGTTCAAGGTGCTTTTCAAAGAACCGTCTAATCGCCGGGTTTAAGATTCTGCCACATCCACGGCTAACGGCAGGTGGGAGCCGAAAATAACTGTGTTTGTGTGAAAACAGAAAACACAATCAGGGGCCTGAATCGAAGCACTTTGACTTCTCTGGGGCTCAGTTGTGGATCGGTTCGAAGCCCAAAGTGAATTAAATCAAGCTGCAAATCACACGCAATCACAGACATCAGCGAAGATATTGATTCTGTTCGTCAAGATCCGTCGACTGTTGTCAGAGGAATAAAAATATAGAAAAGAAAATGAAAGACTGAATATTTTGAAGGAGATAAACATGCTGCAGGAACACATTTAGACAAGAAGTGAACTTGTGTTTTCATAAACTCCTCAACTTTCATCCGTTAATGATTTCAGGAGTTTTCAATTCAATTTGTCAAACGCTCAAAAAAAAGCACCAAACAAAAATCCTCCTCGCTGCTGAGTCTGTTTTATTAATGGCTGCAAGTTTGCAGCGCAAACAGAATAAAATAATGAATCTGACTGAAGGTTTCATTTATTGAAAGATGGATTTTTAAAAAGTCTGACATTGATGTTCTGTCTTCTTCTGGCTGCACATACAGGTTGTGCTGTTCTCCAGGTTCCACAGGCTGAAGGGTCGCGACCTCAGCTCGACTGAGAGGAGTGAAGGAAAATAAAAGATGAGCGTCACGCAGCTTCAGGTTCCGCTTCCATCAAACCAAACAGTCGTTAGCCAGCGTCAAGACGCAGCCCCGGCCGTTTCATATGGGTAAAACTGTCCCTGTCCAGTCAGACCTTGAGAGGGAGGTCAGCTCTTATCTGAGGCTGGGATCAGCTGACGTGCAGCACCTGGATCCCGTGGCTCCGGCGCCGAGCTGATCTATGAGGCAATTATGGTTAAAATGTCTGTCTAAGCATTCTGGGGGTTGAAAGGGATATTAAACAGATTACATCATACACTCACACACACTAAGTGAAATGTGATGGCGGCCGACCAAGAGAGAAGCTTTCTGTGTCGGCCGATCTCGAACCTCACACACACAGTCACAAGCGTTGAGCTTAGTCTGTGTGTGTTCGATACTCTTTAAAAAAAAAAATCCTTCTTGCACTCTGCAATCTCTCAGCGCGTTAGAAACTCAACGGGGAAGACAACCACATGATTTGCTGCTGCACAGGATCCGAATCGACGCCGCGCCGCGATGAGCAGAACTCTGCCGCTGGAATCAAAACCCGGAGCGGAGAGGCAGACGCAGAAAACAAGCGAGGACGTAAACATGGTGATAATCAGACTGCAACTCAGTTCAGACGGGTTCACGTCAGGTGGGTGAAGGAGGACATGTGAACCTGTGCAGGTCAATAACGGTCAGAACTCATGGAGCGTTAACAAACATTGATTTTTCATAAAAGTCTTGTATTTTGAGTACGGTTTATTGAATTTCCATAAGCTTTCAATCCTGTTGTATGAAAAAACAGTTTAAAATGATGGTGAGTTCCGTGAGATTGAATCGTTCCGCCGGATGATGAATATAAACATAGCCTTCGCAATGATTGCACTTGAGGCTCCGCTTGAAAACTCATCTGTGCTTTCGCTCAGGTAGATCTCCCTCCGATCGTTACCCGACTCTCACGGATATTTAAAGTCCGACACGTGTCCCTGCGCCGCAGACTCTGAGCCGAGGCGTTCTTCAGAAATAAATCGATCCCGGCCGCTCTCCTCCAGACACGACGTGGTGAAACAAAACAGTCCCACCCCGAGTGATCAATTCCATCTCCATTAGATTCCTATGAAGCTCTAATGCACGGCGGCTTGACGTGCACACTGCACACCAATCCTCCGACATGTGGAAGGAGGCAGGAAGCACCAGAGAATCAATTGGAGCAATTCTGTCTCTAATGGGAGGAACGTGACGGGCTTCCCGGCCGCGTCTGTTTGATTCATCGCCAGTAAAACTTTGACTTTAAATCATATCAAGTTAATTCACTTATCACTTGCCAAGGCTACTGGTTATATTTGTCCCTTTTACTTGACTTGCATGAAAGTTTCAGTTGATAAAGTTTGTGATTTTCATGCTTTGGACATATTCCTCCTTCATTTCTCCTTCATTTCCCTGACCGTGGTGGCGAGGGCGGCGTCAGGTGCAACACCAGTTTAACCAAAATCATATCAAAGTGTCGCAGCGTGTGCAGAACCATTGCTCATCCTCTCTGCCCATAACTCAGAGAAAATCACTGAGCTCCACCGATCGCTCATCCAGGAAACCCTCCTGAATAACGACGGCCTTCAGTTCACTTCAAACACGGCCGTCACTGTTGATTAGACATCAGGAAGAAAAACGTGCCACGTCTCGGAGAGTTTTTGGGTTCGTTCTCGCCGCGGCTCCGGCGTTTGGCCTTTTATAACGATGCGCTCCTTCATGCACGGGTTTTAATGGCAGTGTTTTCCGGGGACGTGACCAGGGGACCGGGATAATGAATGAAGATCTCCACGCTCGTCTCAAAGGGCAGGGACGTGAGGGGAGGAGGGACGAGGGAGGAGAGGAGGACCAAGGGACAGAATAGAGACTCTGCAGGATCCATCTGTTCTGATTAAAAATGGAGCTGTGAGAATAAAGTTTTTGTTCACAGCCAGTTTTGCTCATGAATCAGAAAAGAAAGGATGTACTTTGGTGCATGGATAATGATAAACACACGGTGCCACAATGATCAGTGAGAACATTAAGGGGTGGCTGGACTAACCAGGAGGTCTTTGGTTCAATCCCCTGTGGCCCCTGTGGCTACCCGCAGGGTTCAATCAGCGGTGGGAGAGAACAATTATGTAGCAGCTACAAGACACAAGGTTTGAACTGCTGCGTGGATGGTAACAACTTTATGGGCGAGTGCACAAATCAACAGACTGCAGATAGAAGCTGAATAACAAGAAATGCAGCATTGACCTGGTGGGACGTAGCAGCAGCCTCAGAACAATTCTACACTGGTTCAGCACGACAGAGCCAGGATCCCAAGGACCTCCTGGATCCATCCTGGTCTCCTAGCAGACCATTAACCCAGCAGTTTGTGGAGTGTCGTGATGAGGAGCGAGATGAGAATCACCCCCCTCTGCCTCGGTGTCTACCTCACTCCTTGAGGGAGACTCTCTGTATTTAACTTGAGAATCTGACGGAAACACAACAATTATGTTGTCAAACGAGCCGTTGCAGGGACAATTAACGTCTCCGGCACATGCCTGGGACCGGGGCTGGCCAGCTGTGGTGGATCATGGAGGAAGAGTTCAGCGTTCTGCACGTATACGTGTCTCCTGCTGCACAAATTAAATCTGCATGCATGTATTATGTATGGGCTCATTTTTGACTGTTGCCACCCGCAGATGGTTTTTTGCACGGCTGCGTGAGCGTCACCTGTATTTGAGCGCAGCGCACGTCATGTTTGCTTCCTCGCTCTAAATAATTCATCACACGCAGGCATCGCTGCTCCGCTTTGAAGAGGCGGCCTCTCCGCTTCTGCAGCATGACAGTATTTACACGTACGACACGGCGCCGGCGAACGCAGCTTTGTTCGACATAACGTGTGTCACACAGGGAAGAGACAGAGCCTCTCTGTCGTAATGAGAGACGACAAACAGCTTCTTTAATCCTCCGAATGGGAACCTTTGCTCTGGAAAAACAAACCCCAGCTGAATCCCCACAGGGAGCGCCGGGGCGGCCTCCACGTTTCCAGCTTATTTAATCATGAAATTGAACGAGTTGCGTGAGAAAAGATTCAGATTGGAAAGTCACTTTTGCGTCAGTGATTGTACGGTGAAGCAGTCATAATGGAGAGCACTGGTGGAGGAGGCCGAGAGGGAAGGAGGGAGGCTGTCCTGAGTCAGACTCTAATGTTTATTCATCCAGTTTCGGATCAACGACATGTGAAAGAGGAGCAGCAGCCGGGGTCACAGGGGGCGGCCATATTTAAATCCTAATCCACGGCTTGCATCGCCTCCATCTCTCTGTGCGACTCTGGATGGAAGAAGAAAGTGGAGCTGTGTGTTGTTATCCAGATGTGTGCGAGTCGTCTCCCATGAAGGGACAGCTGGTGGTTGGCTGGTTTCGGTTGAGGTGTTCAGTCTCATTGGAATGCAACTACAAACAGGATGCCAGCCACCAATCAAACCAACAACAACAACTTTTCGATCCTGCTTCCTGCTTCCATGCTTCAAAAACATCATCAACGAAACGCACCCTGATTCATTTTCTTCTTTCCTGATGGTTCTTCACCAAAGAATCATTTAGTCTTTCTGTGATGAGCTCAGTTTGTATTTTCACTTGGCTCCCTGAATTGAAAGTGAAATCACAATGACTGTGGGATAAATAGAAATGGAAGTGGAGTCTTATTCCTTTCTGTTCCAACCACCTGCGGTAATTGAGCGGTAAACACTGAGCCACGTTCAGACACGAGGAGATTTCCAGACCTCGCAGACGGATGTTTACGATCCTCCCAGCAGCCTCGGCCTCGGCTTTTATTTCCACGGGGGGGGGGTTCCTGTGGCTGGGGGGGGGGGGGGGGGGGGTAGACAGTGAGACAGGATCACCTTTTATCCAGTGACTCTCTCTAAAACACCTTTCACTTTCTATTTTCTGGATGAGCAGCCGGCGCCGTGTTCGCTCACAGGATCAGCTCGTCTCTCTGGCTCCTGTTGGCCGCCACCTCTCACTCTCTCTCAGCTGCTGTGCGTCTGCAGGTCTCTGCGCTTCCGTCTCTCTCACTGATGTCTGTAAATCTTACATGCAAATGCTGAGTATCTGTATCTTCTGCATGTGTTTATAATATGCATGTATTCACAGGCGGCACGTGAATACACTGCATATGGATATTTATGAGGTTTCATGTGCATCCTGATCTCTGCTTTATTACTGTGCACAAATCCAGTCACCACGATTAAACCCTGCCACACTGAGTGAACTCACAATTTCCACAGCTCTCTCTCTCTCTCTCTCTCTCGCTGCTCAGACAAGTTGAATTTTTCCTATTAACTTTCAATTCTGGGATTTCACACTCCGCGCTGTTCTGCGCCCGACTCTCCCTGGTGAGGAGCAGCAGCACCTTTTATTCTCATCCTCATTTCTCAGTCGAATAATCAGAAGGTCGCTTGTTTGGACTTTATTATCAAAAGAGCAATAACAGACACAATATCTATCTCTGGCTAACATGAGGCGCCCGGCCGCCAAAGATCCACACAGCGTTTTGCTTGCATAAGATATTTCTATTTCCAGGGTCTGGCTTCCTTTTCTCCGATTTAAACATTATATACCAATTGCACAGCTGCTGCCTTGAGATTACACGTCGTGTTTCCTGCTAAGAACACGCTTTCAAAGTTGAAGAAAAGCTGGGCGACGCCACGTGGAGCAGAAATAATCAGTTTGTGCCTGACGCGACAATGAGCCTGAATCAGTGACTGGGAGTTGAACCTGCTCTTTATTATCACGGCTGCTGCGAGTAGATCTGTGGCGTTCGATAGCTGCTGCCGCGGGCGTGAGAATTTAAAAAGTTTGATTGCATCGCAAGAGAGACTGGATTAAATTTGAGAATTCATCCTCTTCTTCCACAGGATATTCGATTCATACAGGAGAAGCTGAATGATCATTTGTCATGTTGCAAAAAGGAGAAAGACTCAAACCTGCAAACGACGTCTCAGACCGATGACAGAATAAAACAGCAGGAATCGATCAGGGCAAACAGCACAGAGACGCGATGGAGGAGAGGCCAAAAGAAGAAACAAAACTACAACACTACTAGAACCACAAAGAGGAGAAGAAGTCCGTTTTTCACCAATAGTCAACGATAGATGCTCAATGACTCTCAACAAGCACTGCCCTCTAGTGGACGTGTTATTGATGCAGTTGACAGGAGCACCATTCTCCGTCGCCATGCCTCAAATTCAACATGAATATATGCCGAGGTCTCCGACTGCGGCGGTGATTGGGTCTCACTTCTTCTTCACAACCTATCATTTCTGTCGTCTGTTTCCCATCATCACAGATCATCCTGTCTGTCTCTGCCCTTACCTGCAGCACAGCTGCACACCTGAGACCCGCCGCCTGCCTTCATCATCTGCTCGGCTCGCTTCATCACACACACACACACACACACGATCGATTCTGTCTCAGGAGCCAAATCCCTTTTCAACATGAGCTGATGAAGTGATTACAGATAAAGCGAGAAATCAAAGATTAAACACGTGTTATAAGACGTGCATTTTCAGATTTCTACACTCGAACACACTCGACGACTTCAGAACACATTTTAAAAACAACTCACTACTTTTATTATTTATAGCAACGACACTTATTCTTGTCATGGCCGCTTAACATAACCTCCGTCATGTGCATCAACAAGGCACAGAGACAGAGAGATAAAGAGACCACACACACACACACACAGTCTTGTTCGTCCTTGTCAGTGTGACCTGCTGCGTTGGCTGAAGAAAACAAGCAAATTGATGATGTCGTGAACTGTGTAACAGACGAGGTGGGCGGACAAGTGAGAGCAGACGTGAGAGCTGAGGAGGAGGAAGAGGAGGAGACGCGACTGAATACCTAGAGGAGTAAATATACTGCACAGTAAACACAAATACACAGGACTCACGTGAACCGCTGGAGCTGCAGATACCGTTAGATTAACAGTAGATTCAGCTTGTTTTATTCTGACCCGTTTTTTTTTTGTGTTTTTAACTTCTCCTTCTGCTTTCAAGCGCTCAACAACAGAACCAGACAGTGAACGCAGGCGGCGCCCGCAGCGTTGAGGCGGAGGCAGGGGGTTTCAACTGGCCTCTGTCCAGCTGACATGAGCCTTGGCAGCCTGTGCCTGGCTGCAGGACGAGCCTCAGCCCGGTCCCCAGGTTCTGCTGCATCTGGATGACGGCCATGAACAGCTGAGGGAATGAGGGAACGAGAGTGGGGGAGGGAGAGAGAGAGAGACCTTGAAAACAATCCAGACAGAAAAATCTGTTGATGCTTTATATATTTTTTATTGTCATTAAACCCAGTGAACTAAAAAACGTATACACAGCCTGATACAGATCTTCCCTCTGCTATAAGAACATAGCAACGCTGATTTATTCTGAGTCCGTCCCCACGCACACGGTCCTGCTGCCAGAAATACTCACTAAAATATATATTAATCCATGGCTGAATATTTTCTTGCATCAGGATCCATGTGAGCTGAGCACTGGAGACACGTGGACGCAGACGGAGAGTACTTACATACGAGTTCTGTCGCTTCAAGTTCAGCGTCATATACACAGCTCCTTCAGAATGGAAAGTATGTGACGAAGGAAGGAAGAGCAGATAACGTGCTGGTGGCTCCCATCAGAGGTCATCTGGGCTCACCCGACCAGTGACAGTCCCCTGGGGTCGTCTCAGAATGCGCTGGACAGATTACGTGTCTCATGAGGCCTGAATGAGCCTTGAGATCCGCGAGGAGGAGGAGGAGGAGCAGGAAAATATTGCTGGGAAGAGAGGAATGTGTGGACTCGACCTGCTGTCATGTGACCAATCCTGGACAGGCCACGGAGGATGGTTGGATGTTGGATCCTGGAGGACAGCAGTGCACCTTGACCGTTGCCTTACAGACCTGGTGCAGTTGAAAGTCAGGTTTCAGTTCCATGACAACAGTTTAAGATTTGTTGAACTGCAGAAACGTAACTGCTGTGGCACAAAGAAACTAAATTTTCTTGTAGATTAAGAAAGGAGCAGCAGCTGGCTCTGTTGCCAGCAGGTTCTCCTGGACTTTAGATGAACTTTCCTTAGCATCTGTGGCTGCTAAATCTGTATAATCTTTTAAATCACATCTTAAAGCCCTGTGCTATAGAAAAACATTCAAAGTAATGATCTTCACTGTCCGCGACTCACCTCCGTCTTCATCTGTGGCTTTGATCTCCTTCGCTTTCCTTTCATCTTCTCTTGTTTTACTGTTGATTTCTGTGTTTTGTTTTTTTTCCTCTAAATTATTCATCCATGCGCAGAGATGTTGCAGCATCGGTGTCATTACTGATTCAACCTAATGCAACACACGTGCAGCAAGATTAAAGCTTTTACAAACTTCAGGGGGACGTTTGGAGTGGCAAACACAACCATCCTTTTAAACGCACTGACACCAGAGATGGAGTTGCTTAGTGTTACACATCGTGACGTGATAATTTATGAGAAATAAGTCATACATTTGCAATAAAAAATTTTTCCTTCAATGTGGTGGAAGTAGGTAGCAGCAATGCAACTATAGAGATATACAGAACAGGATATACAGTATAAAGAACATGTCTCCTGCTCACTTATTGGTTGGCCAGCTCTCTAATATAAAGCAACACAATTGGTTTGTTGGTCCACAGGAGGCTGATTATTACTATCGGCTGATGTTCCACACAAACACTTATTCGCATATTCCTCATTAGCATTGTGATGATAAGGTCACTTATGAAGGGACTAATTAACGCATGGAGAGTCCCGAGCGCCACTAATGAAACTGTAAACATTCTTCAAGTAGAATTGACGCTGTCGCCGAACGCAGAGCGACGGAGCGGCTAATCGCAGGATTATATACAAAACACACAAATGGGATTTAATGCAAATGAATTCAAAAGTAATTATCATCTGGTGTGATGTGTCAAGGTCTAATGAAAGTGGATTTTTTTTTCCTGTGTTTAACTATTCCTCGCACAGTATTCCACTCGTTGAGGTCACACAGGACAACATACCAGAGTTCAAACAGAGAGTGATGCTTTTTAAATGTGGAGATTCTGCATTTAGAAAAGAGTGAATGCTGTTTTTTGGTGAAATATTTGAAATATTTGGATGTAATTAAGTGGAGAACAGATCGGAAACATGACCACACGACTCGCAAGAGAGAAAACACAACCTGGTACTTAATCAGCTTCATGTTGTGACGCACGTTCATTTCATTATTTTCAACATTTTCCTTCTGAATTCCAGATGTGGTGAAATGAATCTCGATTTTATTTATTTCTCTGCCCACACTTCAGGATTATCTGGGGAGACCCTCGAGTGAGCAGCATACCTGAGAGACAATAAACCTCTGAATTAATTAAACTCAGGTCTGTTCAGCCTTGTGAAGCACTTTGTTAGCTGAACTGAAAAGAGCTTCGCAATGCCGTGTTGTTCCTGCACACAGGCGACAGGCTGGGTCATCACAATAAGAGACTGCACCTCAACCTTTAATTATATGATTAAAGATCCGTGTGCAAGGCAACACGAATTCTTCATTCATCATGTTGCAGTCAGCGGGGAGAGAAACATGCTTTTACACATGTAACACACACAACAGGGTTTATTTCATCTGACGACTCGGGCCAGAGGTGATGAAGAATAAGTTCAGATTCATAATTAGACTAAAACAAGTCCTACCAGGTGTCTTAAACCCGTCCCATCTACATTATTCAGCTCTATAGATTCAACAGATGGAAATTAAAGGTAAATTAAGTTAATATACACACATATTTATTAAATAGGTGTATTTAGTAGTTTAATTAAAACAATATAAAGGAGTCTTCCGAACAGAGTGTGCATATCATTTGATGGTGAAGGATTGAATGTGGTGCAGCTGGTATTTATGAAACGGATGAAAGAAAAGAGAGACGAGTACCAAATGGAAAAGAACCAGAGACCTGACGAAAGAACAAAAGGGCGGATGAAAGGAAGGCGGCGTGGAGCCAGAAGAGAGGCGGTGAAAGTGTTTCAGAATTCAGCCCGTGCTGAGAGCTGCTGCGCTCGCGGTGGCGGCTCTGACCGCTCGGCTGGCGTGGCCAGCAGTGATGGATCGGCGCTGTCAGGCCAAACAAACAGAGATCTGTACGGTGGGGTGACGACGCTCCTCTAGGCGCCGCCGTGAACGATGGCATTTCCCTGAGTTCAGCGCGGACACACGTGCTGGAGGTGGGCAGCTGTACGTCCTCACAGCTCAGGGACAAATGACCGAAACAGAATGTTTTTTTCTGAGGAGAAAAATGTGAGGGGGTAGATTTCAAAATAAAAGCATGAGGCCTTGAAACACCTGGAGCACAGTCTGAGCTTTAGGAGAAGAATCCGCCACCTGTCACTCTCTCGAAGGATTCTGGGATTTTCCCAAGTTTGAGGATGGAGGACATTGACAGATAGTGAAGAGACTTATGGCCCCACTCTGTCCTCACTGCAGCTCGCCTCCTTCCAGCTCAGCTCCCCCTGGGACAGTGTTTATGCAGAATCTCTTGGCTGATTCTGTGATTTCTCTGCAGCACCAATGCTGATTCATTACTTCTGCGCTCTGGGAAGCTGCGTGTGAAAGTCAGTTCATCTCTCACACGAAAACACGAGTCCTCAAATGTTTCACCAATTATTTCAAAACCATGGAAATGGTTCCACAGCTGCAGCGTGTTCAATCTTTGGTATCTGTGATTCATCGCTCGAGTCTGACTAATGTGGATTTATATTATCGTGTGACTCATGCATTAGCATAGAGATGTCAGATAGAGTTTAACATGCAGAAGGTAACAAGATGTTTATACAGCAGGAGAGAAAACTGCAGATGTTTGAGGAGGAAACAGTCTGAGAACAGGTGACTGAGAACACAGCGTGACGAGATGCATTGTGTGAATCGATAATTTGTCTGGAGCAAAAACAGAAATCGCTCACACGAGAGAAGAAAAGAGGAGCAGCGGGGAGGGAGGTGGGGGCAGAGGTTACCGAGGCCCAAAGCGCCCCTCAGTGCATCGTCACATCGCCGCTTTAAAAACTGCAGGTAGTGATTAGCGACTGACCGCAGCAGAATCAAGCGTCCAAGCCTCTAAGAAGATAAATAATGAATAAACGTTCATGATGATGTAACTCATTTAACGGCTCAGTGACGTCAGATACGTACACGGAAACGGACGCAGTGCCGGGGGGGGGCGGAGTCACCAACAGTTCAAATGAGACGAACAATGGCCGAAAGAGAGAAAGAAACTAGATATGTTGAAATGAAGAATATGTGTGTGTGTGTGTGTGTGTGTGTGAGAGAAAAAATGTTGGACTAGTTTCAGGATCATATCTGTAGTTTCTTGTTTTCAATTTTTGTTTTTCAAATTTAAAAGCTGTCTGGATCTGAGTAGCTCTGTGTGTGTGTGTGTGTGTGTGTGTGTGTGTGTGTGTGTGTGTGTGTGTGTGTGAGTGTGCAGGATGCATTGCCTCAGTTGCTGCAGTAGCTGTGGCTGAACTAATGCAGCGAGCGTCCTCTCTTTGATTGTCACTGCGCTGATTTGTTGAGCGAGGACGCCTCTTGATCACAGTTGTGTGCGGCTCTCTGAAATGAAAACCGGGATATTGTGTTCCCCAGATTGCGTTTCGCTATCTCACATCATCCACTGTTTGGCCGTCAACCTCCCCCCAACCCACGCTGTCTCTGTGCAGACGCATTCTAAAGAGCACTCCAGCAGAATCACAAGATGCAAAGGCAAAGTGAATAATCGCAAGTCGGAGGTCGGCAGCCTGTTGCTCCGCGCGGTGAAAACCAAACACTGCAGCTCAGTCCATTTGTTATGATCAGTGTCTAGCACGTCTCGGCGTCTGTGACAGTCGTCACATTACTCGTCCAACAGCAAAGAGCAGAGCCGCTGTGCAATCTCTAAAACTCAGCATCTTGTCTTAGTCAATATTTGATGGTGGCTGGACAAGATTCAAGAGGAAGAACAGCTTTAAAGGGAGAAGCGATGAGGCGGTAGGGGCGGGGATGGGTCCTCCCCCAGTCAAGATGCCAACAAACACACACGGGGCAGCCCTGCGGGGGCTGCAGGCCACCGGGGAGAGGGAGCGCTCGGGTCGGGGATCCCGGAGAAATGTCACGTTTAGCATACATCAGCTGGGGCGGGGCGGGGCTGTCAGGCCGCATTAATACAGCACGCTTGATGTTTTAGTAATGAGAACACGCTGCACACTGTGGCACCGCCGCAGCGACCGAACGAGAGCCAGCGACGTATCGGCAATCGACCGGTGAATCTGCCTTGGAGGAGGAAGAACTAACAAGCGGAGACCAAAGACGTTAAGTGTTTGACGTCTTTTACGTGGAAACATTTTTACGTGTTGGCTTCAAGTGTAATTTCTCATCCGTAGAATCCATTTTCCAAGCTTTTACCTCACAAAACACTTCAGGATCATTAGTCTTGAAACACAAAGAGTGGTTTGATGTAATCTGAAGGTCGCTCATCTCCTTCCTGTACACCAGGTTTCATTTCTTGCTGAATCATACGCGCTTCTTCTGTTTATTTCAGTGAAATGAGGTCTGCTACAACAAAAGGAAGAAGAGGAGTGTGACACCTTCGTCACGGCCGCGCTGCGTTTTCCAAAAAAACAATCGTGTTACAACATGGAGTCCAGCCAAGTGTGAATCCTCTGCTTCTATTCAGTAAATGTGTTTGATCTCCCGGAGTCGGCAGCACCGAGCGTCCGAGTGTCGTCTTCTTATCGCCGCGTCCAATTCGCTGTTTTCTCTTCACCTCCATTCGTCTCAGAACTGTTTGTCCCCCCTCTGTCTCTTTCTCTCTAAAGTGAAATTAAACCCTTCCACTCTTGCTCTTGATTTGAGTCTTTTCAGACCGCCGCTGCTCCTCCTCAGATTTATTTAGACGATCAAAGTGTGGAAACAAGATGCGAAGGATTCCAGACCCAGGAAGAGACATTAATCCAGCAAAATGGTTCAACTCTCCCCGACCTTTACGCGCCTTCTCTCTTTTAAAAAGAAACGTTAGGAGAGGACATGATGTACAATGATGTTGAGGGTTGAACTGTGAAACCCAGAAGGAGAAGTGAATCTCCACGGTGACACCGGGTCCAGTGAAGGAGTGCAGGCAGGAAGTTTCCAAGGTAAGAAGCTGTCATTCAGCGGCTGTTTGGAGCAAATGTAAAAGTTTTATGAAGCCGCCACCGGGCAAGTGGTGGAGGTGGTCGTGTTCTATCAAACTTTAAAGATGTGGAAATGTTCCTCAGAATCACTATAAAAAGCCGCTGCAGGTAGAGCTGCAGTGCATTTAAAAATAACTGACTCTGCCACACACACTTTAAAACTCTGAGACAGACACAAGTATTGCTACACAGGGAAACAACACAAGTCTATTAATACAGTTAAAACATGTATTTACGCTACATAACTAGTGTATTCTGATGTCAGACTTGTGCGTATCGATCCTGTGCAGCCACAGAAAAACGTCTTTCCCTCGACCTTCACTTCCTCTTCTGGTTTGTTTATCTGTTTAATCTCTGAAACTGGCGGCAGCAGCAGCGGCTTCGTCTCCGGTGGGCGAGGCGCTTTCAAACCTGAGAGTCTCACATCAGACTCTCCACTGATCAGCCGAATCAAACACTCGTCCTTGATGAGAGGCAGAGGACAAAGTTCTTTAGACTTTTCACCGGCTCTGCTGAATAAACATCAAAGCGTTGGACTCCTCCTCTGTGAGAGCAGAGAGAGACGGCTTCACGCTCAGAGGACACGGGAACTTTGAATTTGTGCACGCGGATGACGGAGCTGACGAAGGAGCTGACGAAGGAAAACGGAGCTGACAAAGCTATAGTTTCAGCTAATGTTTTGTAGTAAAATCAAAATGAAAACAGTAGTTTTTGTTGCATCACACTTGTTATTACTTTGAAGACGACTGCAGCGGAGGTGTGGCTCGTGTTGTTCCGCTGCAGATTCTCATACTGTGATCAGCAGGCCAATAAATATTCCAGTAGTGAGAACACATGTTGAGCATAAACAGGACGAGCAGCCAGAGACGAGTGAGGAGCAAGAGACGCTCGGGGAACTTGAAGTGAGGACTTGAATTCTGGAATTTTGTTTGATGTTTGTGCTCAAATAAAACAGAAAACTGAGTGGAGCTCACTGATTCCTTTTATCTGGAGGAGGGGCTGATTAGCACCGCCTGCTGGCTGTCTGCAGTATACCTGCCTCCTCCATGTTAGTGGAAAAAAGTTAGAGTCCATGTATCGCAGTCTGTCTCGAGAGGAGAGGAACTCTCAAATAATTTAAAAAATGGCATCAGAGACATAACTTCCTTCAGAAAAGTTTCAATTGCAGAGCAGCCGTGACACAGTTTGAGCTCGCTGCACAGTGTGTGTGTGTGTGTGTGGCCTCGTTTACCAGGAGTAGCACGCACAGACATCTAAGATTATAAGGCACCAACCCTCCTGCCATCTGCTCAGCTCTCCAGCAGGAAACTACAAAGGTGCAGAGAGAGTCCCTGCAGCCGTCAGCGGCGTCTGAACTCCGGACTGAACCAGAAACCACCCCGAGGACTTCAGACAACCCGGATTAGACATTTCCCTGCAAATCACAACAGTGATGCAGTGACGTACTTCATGTTTCCCACAATGCTGGAGCATTGGAAACATGGGAGCAGGTCTCTGCTAAAATCTGCTGAGAAAGATAAAGTCGCATTTTTGGTTCAGACTGGTCATTCATGGAAATATCTGTCTTCTCTGTTATTCTCAATCTAAATCAGCCTTAAGCAGACACCAAGTTCTGCTGCTCTCTATGAAACATTCTGATAAATGATGAGAGTGATGTCAGGAGAACTGTAACTTCCTGGTTGTGTTTGTCTGCAGCGTACAGAGAAAGTAATGTAGTTGCATTATGGGAATCAAACCCGGAAATTGTCACAGGCGTCTCTAAGATGAAGGATCTGATGGAGACGTCTGTCGGATCAGCGCCGCTGGTTTGTTTGTGTCTCTGTGGAAATTTTATCCAAAGCTCACAAAACAAAAAAAATTCAGAGCGGAGGCAACTTCCCACAGAAATAAAATCCAATCAGCATAATATCCATGATATGTGAAAAGAGCTTGTCTAACAGAAGAGGAAGAAAAGAAAAGCCATTTCCCTTACAAAGCTCCATTGTAAAAGATGACAAGGTAAATTATTCAATTCAATATTAAAGTGTGAAAAGCGAATGTCGATAAAAGTTTCCCCGAGGCATAGAGGGAGAGAAATTTACAATTCGATTTTGAAACGCTTCATGACAGCTCATCACACGTGATGTTTGCGTGTAATACTCCAGGTACTGCAGTATCTGTATACTACATATCTCTACATTCACACAGCTTCTCTGTCGACGTCACAGCCACAAAACACGTCGAGTGAAATGATGCCGCTCGTCAGATGACAGAGCGTTATTATCCCGTGGAGTCACGGGCTCCAGGAGGTGACAGATATTCAGCTACTGCACATCTATTTTATTTTGCCATTCCTCCTCCTCCTCCTCTCTCTTTTCTCTCTCCAGCCATTTACTCTCCTCGTTCTCCTCCACTTCTCCTCACTCGTCAATCCACCTCTTCCTCTGTCCTCTCCTCGCCTCTTCTCACCTGTTCCCCTCTCCATCCTTTCCCTCCCGTCTCGAAAATCCATCAGACGCCCCGTGACGTTGACATGCCAGCCTGCCTCTGAGTTACATAAATCAAACGCTCCCCACCCTCTGAGTCAGAGAGAGAGAGAGAGAGAGAGAGAGACTTCCCTCGTCTCCTCAAAGTGGAAGAACAGCCAGGGTGACAGAGGTCAATTATGGTCGGCCATCAATTTTACACACACTTAAGTTGAGTGCTGGTACAGGTCGTAAAGCACTCTCCATCTGCTACACACATCAGTCATCTTTATAACCGCTGGCGCCGCCACCACCACTCGCCCCCCTGCAGCTCGCCCCCTGCAGGCCACGCTGCAGAGGCGGCTGGCCGAGTTTCTGCTGGTTCATTTTCCCACTCAGAGATTATTTACCTTCCAGGTTCTGCTCCCTCTTTGCATCAACCCACTTCTTCGTCCACACACATCCTCAGCCCACTGCTCCACTTCCTCAGTGACTCACACACACCCATGAGTCACTGGTTTTAAAGAATGCATTTACTGGAGTTTTAGTTGTAAATGAGCACCTGAATAAATTAAAATACATTAGAACACACACAAACAAATAAACGCGCAGGGAGGTGGAGGGGGAGTGCATTACTCATATTGGCTGGAGTTCTTGGCTACTGTCTCTGTAAAAAACTGTGCCGCAGCTCCCTGGGACAGACCCTGAGTAATGGCCCCGGAGCAGAGATATATGCACTCGACTTAACCTTGAGGCAACAACTGCAATAGATTCGTCCAGGGGACAGAGGACACCAGGACGTGTTCTGGAGGTTGCAACTGTTTAGAGGTAAATTGTCTTGAGTTCCTCAACACGGAGAAATGAAGGTGAAATAGACTGTACGCAAACAAACGCTGCCATTTTGAGCCAGCGTCTGTCACATTGTTTTCACAGCCGCCTGTCCCATCTGCTAACATGGAGGAGGCAGTTTTTATGGCACACACTGCAGTCAGTCATGCCTCAAACTTCTTATATTTCTTTCAAAGTAAAACGCTGATGAAACGACGCCCATCTTTTCTTGATGGTTTCTCCCAGTGACAAGGTTCAGAGAGTGAGAGGTGGGTCTCCCCGGGGAGGAAGTGATAAAAACATGTCATAACTGTTATCAAAAGGAGGCCGAGACAAAGGGAGCAAAGTTGAAAGTTTCCTAGAGTCAGAGATCTAAATATCTGAAACCTCCCACGAGACAGAAGACAGTGCAGTCGTCTTTATATACTTCTGATTACCTCTGATACTGACGATAATTCCATTAATGATGAATCCCTTGGAAGTTAATTATCGATCATGAGAAATGTATGAGCATAATCATTAATCAAGTTGAGCATAAAATGTCAGAAGGTAGATAAAAGTGGTTTCCACAATTTCCTCTACCCCAAGGTGACATTTGAAAAATGGTCCAGTGTCTCTGACCACGAGCCCAGAATTTAAAGTCTAAAACATTGAAGCCACCGTGTCTCCTGATCCTAAAGCTGGAAACAGAGTGATTGACATTTTCTGAAGCACTTGACATTTCTGAAAAGATTCAGGGACTTCAGGGCTCATGTGGGTTACGAGCATCAAAGTTAGTAATTAGTTAGTTTAATCTGATGATAAAGTTTGGAAGCTCAGTCTTCACAAAGAGGAAAAAAAATACGAACACAAAACCCTGATGGAAACTTCCCAGATGGAGGGAAGAGGAGAAAGTGTCTTTGACTTCAGAGAGGACAGCTAATGACGCAGGACGCAAACGAGACCTCTGAGAAACACTAAGGTATTCTATTAAAAGTTTAGAAACAAAAGAATCAAAGTTGTTGTCCCAAGAGTCATTCGAGATACACATTCAGTTTCAAGTATTAATATTTTTTGTTCATTTTCTCCAACAGTGATTTCATCCTTGGCGACAATTACAGAGAATAATATGTGTTGTCCTGTCTTCTGCTGCGAAGTACATGTGCAATGTTGGACACTTCCGAATGTTGCTCAGCCAAATAAAACAAAATTTGTGTATGAAGTAGAAGTGTCTTTACGGGTTAATTAACACGTCAAGTACAAAGTTTTTGAAATGTGTACTTGATGCCTGGAAATTTTTTTTCCACCCGAACCTTCGCCCGGATCCTCAGAGCAGCGCCCTCGGTGATTTGGAGTGCACGCGTCCTCTGATAAGTACACGAGTTCTGCAGCCGCCTGTGTCCTCCAGTTCAGCTGGAAACCTGAGCAAACATTATGGTGGAGCAGGAGAATAGGAGCTCTGCTTGTCTCCGTAGTTCCCTTTGGTACAGTGGATACATGTAGAGAGATGTGCAGGAGCCAGATGTTGAATCATTCATGTCCTTGTGTTTGAATCTCCGGTCCGCAGAGGGAAGCAGACAAGCTCCTACTGTGGGAAAGTGGTGGAAGTGGTTTCTCCTGCCTCGGTTTTTTTTTTCATCTTTCCTCCTCTTGTACTTTCTGTTGCTCTCTTACTAAATTTAACCTTGGCTGTGTATCTCCCAGATACAGCACATACAGAATATTTTATCTCCACTGCATCGCTCTAGGTGCATTTCACCATGTGGGTTTCTCTGTCTGTAAATAAGGTTTCGACAATGGAAACAAAACAAACCACATGTGGCCTGAGCTCGGTCACTCGCTCGGGTCGACGATTTTCCTTCAGGCAGCTTCAAAGAAACACTCAAGGTCAACATCAGCTGCGTCTTTGGGTCCTTAATGTTACGTTTATGTTACTTTGCATTTTTCTCTTTCGCAAGAAATGCATTGAAGTAAAAATGTGACGTATTAGTACACCATACTCTTCTTTTATACTTGAAGTTACTTCACTGACATGAGCCCTTCTGCAGAATAAAAACGTTAATGTGGAAGATTAACCAATGACTGCACCGGACCATAAATACTAACAACAAATATTTCTCTCTGGAAAATATTAATTTCGATATCACAGTAAACAATTACCCAGATGACGGCAGCAGGAGGTTCAGGCTCCAGTGAGTGCAGCCTGCTGCGAATAACGCCGACTGATATTTATGCAGAGAGCGCATTGTCAGTGACAGCTCTCATCCCTCGTGTGTCACAAAGGAAATGATCCTCGTGCTCTAGAATTAGTCTCCTCCATCTTTTTAATTGTAACTCACAAGCGACCAGGCAGGTGTCGTCACATCCATGCTGTGACTCTCTCTATCTCATGCGATGCTCCGTGTTCACTCTGGGAATTGATACATGCACTGATATGTACATGTGTTGTTATGGCGTCAGTGGACGTGATAAAATTATATCAGTTTATTATAGTATTTGCAGAATGAACCATGTGAGCACGTCTCTTGGAAGTTTTGATACGTTTTCAATTCATTGCTTGGCTTTTCATTCGATTTTTCTTGAGGATTGAAACTGAGGCTGAGACTGACCTCATGATTGGTGGGTTAGGGTTGTCGGTCGATGCTGGTTGGAAGGTCAGTGGTTAACAGCGGTGTTCGGATCCGAGAACTTTTCGACTTCAATTCCAGAGAGTTGGAGCAAGGGGAGAGGCGTCGTCCATCTTTGTTTACAATCTAGAAGAAGACATAAGAGAAAACAGGACTGTGGTTCAATATCTGCAGAAAAATGTTTTAATCTCTGATCTGCGATTTAAAAAAGCTTAGACAGAAGCTGTGAAATGGCTCAGACGCTTATGTGTAAATCTCAGGGCTAAAAAATCTCGACTAGATGATAAATATTGACAGATTTTGTTGTGCGAGCGACAGACTGGGTTTTAAATCCATCGCACTCAGAGAAACTCAAATGTTAATGTATTCCTAAAAGATGCTGGAAAGGTCTGGAATAATTCTACGAGCTGACGCCGCCAGGGGCCAAGTGTGATCACTTTACATGAGGCGCACCTCCCCGGAGCGAGCAAACGTACACACAGCTGAGTCTGAGGAGAGATTTGGAAGCCCAGACAAGGTTGAGTTTCTTTTCTGTTAAATCCACGGTGTAGAATAAAGGCAGCCGGAGGAGCACAAAGACGCAGCTGGAAGCGGAAACCGTGAAGACAAGAGCTCATTACGAAAATAAACACTCTGATCTCTTCTTCTCCCATCGCTTTCATGCATGAGCTCCAGCATGGCTTTGTTGTCTTAATTTGAGCATGTTGTTTATGTGCTATTGAAGATAAAAGTTTGGGACCGCACCCCCACCCCGCACCTCTCGAGGGCTAACGTGCTTCTCAGGCAGCCTCGTTTAGCCCGACGATAAAACACGGGAGCTGTGAACGGAGGAGATGTGAGAGAGTATGGAGATTGTGCGGTTGTTTATTTGTTTGTTGTTTTGTGGTCACGGTCTTTTTTTTTTTTTTTTTAACAAAGAGTGTGAGACATTCCAAAGCGGAACAGGAGGAAGGTTGTTGTCCCTCCTTTAGTTTGTCACGCAGCAGACAAAATGGCTGCTCGCCAAAACACAGACCATGTTTACTGGTGTTCTATTTTCTTCTGTGCTGACAAACAAATAAAAGAAACCAAGTAAATAGAAAGGCTCACACAAAAGTACACACAAGTAAAAAGAACAACTGAAGAAAGAATATAAATCCATAAATAAACAACTCTGCATCAATTCACTGAATAAACATGAACAAGGAATTCAAAGAGTCTTTTAAAGAATCCAAAACTTTGTGTTCACCTGAAGGAGTCAATATGATTTTTGCATTGTTGTGTAAAATCATAGTCAAGTAAGTCATTCCCCAATGTGTTCTCACTCAGCGCTGCCATAGAAAAAGATCCGATCAGATTGAGCCTCCGGGTTAAATCTTTCATTTACCTGGGCTCAGATTTCTCTGTGATGGATATTTAGGTTAATGCGTCAGAGCAAAAACAAAGAGCGTCGTCTGAGGTTCACATCAAGACTTGGATTCTAAGAAGGAAACATCTGTCATTTGTCGCCTGTGCTGAGAATATTCTAAAAGATATTGGACAGTGACGCCCCGTTGGTTTCTCCTTCCACTTCTCCGGAGAAACCAGATGTGCACAGGGTGCTCGCAGCAGGAAGGCAAATTAAAACAAGTGGAAATGGAAAGTCATCGCGAAGTAAAAGTACAACATTGTGTTAAACTTGGAGAAAGGTCAACGCTTCTCATTTGTGAGTTTTTTTGGCGTAAAATTGCTCAAAGAAAAGAAAGATTGGCCTCGGAGAAACTCATCAGTTAGAGCAGAGCTCCTCATTTCTCACTTTCTGTGCGTCGCTCTGTCAATGAGGCTGAATGCATCAGCAAGATCACACGGAATTGATTAAGAAAGCACCATCTTGCCACTGATGAATTCTTAATGGTTCTCAATGCCGTTGGGAAGCAACTGCATGCGTTTGCTGGCCTATAAACAGAGAGCCGGGCAGGGAGCGGCTGGGGAACCAACACTATAGAGTTTGTGATGTCTGGAATGAGTTGTAAGAACACGAGATTACAAGTCAGGCTGACTTGATGAATGTTAACGTGCAGAGATAAGAATCGAGGCGCTGAGTTGGCTGGAACCAAGAAGCCTGGAGATATAATTATTTTGGCGGCTCGAGAGACAGCGTCACAAAGTCATGTGATATTCAATTAAGAAACGCCCTGAGACGCCGCGGAGGAAAATCAATGCAATCACAGGGACGGGAAGGAATCATAAATCGATGGCGGGAGTCCACAACACTCCCCAAGTCTCCAAAGAGACGGGCTCCAGCGGCATTAACACACACACACCATTAAACACCAATTACAATCCCATTACTGCACACTGACATCAGCAACAGGAGGCGGGAGTCAGGGGGATCGATGCCTGTCAGTCACCACGGACATAATGACAGCGTCCAGGAATGTGACGCCATGACAACGACGACAGGTGAGGAACAAAATGGTGGCACGTTCAGTGAAAACACACACACACACACACTCAGCATTATAACAGTGTGTTTATATTCATATGCAGCACATGTCTTTTAATTGGACACATGAGGATTGAGGCTGTAATTAATGAGAGAGGAGCTACTACGACCTGCTATGCTAATGGCTCGGCCAATGGTGTGTGTGTGTGTGAGCTGCACTGAGACAAACTCTGTGACTCGTTCATCATCTCCACTCTCTCTCTGTCTCATCTTTCATCTTCACCTGAATATTTGTTCGTTTCACTCTCCACCAAAACTGAATTGATTCGAGTCCAGGGCCGTTGCTACAGAGTGGGCGAGGCAGGGCCCCGCAAGAGAAAGTCTTTGGTCTAGAACAACAATCAGAAACATCATCTGAACATGAGGAGGTCTCACACGAGCCAACGAGCCAGAGGACGAATGCAAACACAAAAAAATGACACACGTCAAGAGTCAGGTGACTCTGTGAAGATGAGAGCTGACAGTGATGTGATCGCGTGCCTTGTCAATACATGACATCGTAGCTCTGTGTCGCCCCCCCCCCCCCCCCCCCCCCCCCCCCCCCGAATCTGTGGCCCCCCCCCCCCCCCCCCCACACACCCCTCACTTGAATCCTGAGCAGATTTCTTGTTGTCATTGTGAACACGTCCGAGCTGAGAATCCCTCGCTGATCTGACAACAGCGTAAAGACAGAATTGAATAACGGCTGCCGCGCCTCACATCTGTGCAGACGTGCTCTCATTTCCCACTGAGCCGTACGGAACACACGCTCCATCATAATGCACGGCTGTCTGGATGTGGGATGACCCAGCACAGGACGGGGGATTTGTCACATCACACACATCTCGAGTGGCGAACAGAAAGCCGCTATTGTTGCAGATTATCTCAGAAGAAAAAAAAGGCGACGATAAAGCCGACTCTTATCACTTTGATATTTTCTAACCTGGAGGCTGCGGCGAGGCAGGAGGGATGTAAGGGAACCTGCTGGAGCCTGTAATTGGGAGGATGATACCTAACCATCAGCAGCTTTACATGCGTGTCAGCGTCCGTGGGGCCCCTGCAGAATGAGAGAGGGCCCCCCCTCTTCTCTTGATTTGCCTCCTGCTGTGATTTCTAATTATCTCATTCCTTTTGTTCTCTTCCTTCTCAGTTCTGCAATTCCTTGATCACAACTGAAGACGTGTCGTATTCCCACCTGGAGCATGGAAGGATCCCAACCTCTCCACTAACACTGTGTGAAACCTCTCTGTCCAGACACCCCCCCCACCCCCCCGCCCCCTCGCCGCCCCACTGAACTCTGGGGGGTCGGCTTTAGTCTGTCAAGACAGCAGAGCGGAGTGCAGACGGAGGTGGGTGTGGATGGGACTGAATAATGGCCCTTAAGAGCATTAATGACAGGGCCTTTTCCACTCCGCTTGTCGCTAATGATTTCACACACTTTACATTAACATGCAGTGCATTGTGGGTAGAAAGGAACATGTTTAATATAGCACAGCCTCCTGTGGATGAAGGTGAAGCTGTTGTCTTTTCCAGTCTGATTTAGTTTACACACTGTGGCTTCTTTTCTTCTTCCTCTTCCCTCACTCACAGAGAATCAGAGAAAAGCACCGATGCATCACTTTCCTTTAACACGTTCACATTTCCAGAGGAACGAGAAATAAACTCATATATTTGTGAGTGTGTGTGTGTGGGCGCAGCTTGTCTGTTTGCATTGGCAGATGAAGAGCTGGAGTTTATCGGTATATTTCTCCCGCTGTCTAAACAAACTCCAGACGGAGAATTCTAAAATCACAGATACTGATTGAGAAATTAATGTAAGTAAGTACATCTTGTTTACCGACTTAATTCAGAGGAAACATTTGAACAAAACACAAATACAAGTCAATCTATTGGGGGTTTGATGATGGAATATCTGGAAAATGTTTGACCCAGAGATGGCGCGTCATGAAACACCACCAACTTTCATGGCAGTTCTTCAAAACATCGTAGAGATATTTGATTCTGGACCAAAGTGTTGCAGCGACCGACAAATGGACTGGCTGACATTGCCACGCTGCGAGTCGCCGCGAGTCGCCGCGAGTCTCTGCCAGCGCGGCGGAGGAGCTGCCAGTGCACCAAGTATGTCTGGACCTGTCTTCCATGCACATCGCCTTCGTCCAAGAACTTTCGAATTCTGTATCTAAGTTGAAGACAGTGATATTATAGAATTTCTGTAGTCATGTTTACATTCTTGGGTGTCTTATGTGTATATATAAATGAATTTCAAAATAAGAGTCTCGATGAGGAGTTAAAATGATTTGGCACTACAGTGGTCTGCTTCTAAGTGTTAAATGATCAGTTCTCCATTGTTTGTTCAGTGTATTCCTGTGGACACCTGCTAATGGAGCTGGAGAGGAGCCTCGTTTAATTACATTTTTAATTATGATGCAGCGACACTGGGAGAAGCTGATGAGCTGAGGTGTTCGCAGCATCGCAGCGTGCCAGTGTACAGTCTCAGTTAGTGTTATTACTCCCGCTGCCTCACTGCAGGTGTCGCGGTCCTGCGCGTCCTCTGTGTAGCCGAGTGAGAAACTCATAACGACGCGGACAAGGTGGCAAAAGAAGAAAAGAGCAATCAGTGCCTGTTAGCGTCCAATCAGCCAGGGTTCAGGAGCTCAGCACGTCTCATATCACATCAGTGCAATCTGCTCTAGAGCGTGCGTGCGCGCACACACACACACACACGGCTGTTTCATCATCAAGCGTTACATCAAGCGTTCCGTCTAAAGAGATGGAGGCCACAGAGGGCCGTGGCCTCTTTAGACTTCAAATCTCTATGTGTTGTTTACTTGTTTTGTTCTTCAACCAGAACTCTGTCATCACGCATCACTGAAAAATCATCGCAGGCCTTTGAAGACTTTCCATTTCTCTCTCTATATGTGTGCTTTCGCTCTTCCTTCCTCTTCTCTTGTCTGTCTGTCTTCCTCTGTGGAGCTGACAGCCTGTAGGATTCCCGTCTCTCAGTCGGATCCTCGGTGGCGGACTCTGCCCGGCTGAACCCTTCTCTCCCCGGCTCTAATTGGAGTGTGGACAGGGCTATTAGCGTGTTAGTGCTCCCATCTGATAAAGGTCAAACCCTCTCTCTCGAACAGCCAGGCAGGAAAGGTGGGCCCAGCATGTGTGTGTGTGTGAGTTCCTCCCCTTAATAAGCTTCACCTTAAAGGCTCCAGTGAGAACAGAGCCGGGCTCTTTCTGATGGCTGCTAAATGCCTCACCAACCCACTGTACTCCTGAGTTGACCTTTTCCCCCGGGACGGTGCAAACAGGCCCACGAGTGAATATAAATATATATATATAGATATATATATAAATAAATGCCTCGGGTTCAGGGTTTGCAGCTGCGATGATGAAGGTGCTGCGCCAGTGTTTGGTTGCTGTCAGGCGGCGTTAATTTGCTTTCCAGGATGATTTAGTGTTTGCTGCGTTCCTGCTCATTACAGCCCCAGGAATGGAGAGAAAGCACAGGGGAGATGATTTAAAAGAATTTTAGGGGGGCGCAATTAAATTTAATGCAAATCAGATTTCAATTTAAACTCTGTTATGGGGAGGTAACGGAGCAGAACAGGAAAAAGGGTGTTTTTTTAATCCGGTTAAACCAGAAAAATAAGACGCTCAGAGAAGATTGCTTCATTGAGAACTGATGCTCAGGTTGTGTCAGTGTTTCATGAGTTGGAATCAATAAGATTTAAAACGGGAAGTTGGATGTAGCGATCAACAGCACGTATGGATCAAAAAGCCTCGATGCTCTGGAGAGCGTCCTGCTAAATGTGAATTTATAAAAACCATAAAAACAAAGTCCTGTTTCCTCTGGCGCTCACATCCCTCTCTCATCTGTAAACAAACTGCAGCATGTCCAGATTCGCCTGCAGGAGTGCATCCTTCACAATCTTCTCAAGTGATTTCATAACGACAGAGGCAGCGGCTTCAGAGCAATACTGATTATGTTACGTTACTGTGTGTTTCTGCTCGTGAGGATGGAGTTTGTTCTCGTCTTATGCAGAATATTTATTGTCAGCACGGCATGCATCAGGGAGGCTGAGGGAGGAGCCGCACAGAAGTTAACAAGCTACAGAGGTGCACTGCCAACAAATGTGAGCTGTTGCTGCACCACCGTGACTTTACTTTTTTCACAATGTGCAGGTGGATTCACCTCAGCTGCCTCCTCAGTCCTTCTACAATGGACATATTATATATCTTTTATAAGGCCGACCTTGCTGTTAAATGAAAAAAGGTGAGAAAGCCTTGTATGTTGAAGACATTTTCTTATAATTCCAGCACAGTGAGTGCAGAATTCACAAAAGTTTGTGAAATAAATCATCACTGCAATCTGACCCGACAGCTGAGGTGAGCGTTATCATCAGGCGGGATCCTCAGGTGGGATTTTATTCCAGCTCTGACTGACTGCTCGAGGTCTGGATGATAGAGGATGAATCTACCCAAACCCATCAGGACGGTCCCTGTGCTGGTTTGCTTCGATTCACAGTTTCCCCAAATCACCTGTGTTTTTACTGCCGCCGTGGAGGAAAGTGACACCTAGTTTGCTTACAATTTGTTTTGTTTGACACGTCAGTGCACAGAGGAGAGGCTCGTACAGTGTTCGCCCCGCGGGAGAAGAGATGGATTGTCAGAAGGTGACGGCAACGATGCTGTAGAGGCATTTGCGCTGATATGAGGAGCATTGTTATCTTTCTTTTACTGCCAACAGCCTTTGGAGTTATATTTTCCCCAGCTATCTGTTGGAACATCTTTATAATGAGATCGACTGGGAATCTGTGAAAAAACTCCCCAAAGCAGAAAACGGGGAAGAATGAAACACTGCTGCTGTTGTTATTTATTTATTTTTTTTTCAGTACCAGGTAAAAGAAGTTTGACATCTCAGAGAGGAAAGAAAAGGACCAAGACGAGGGGCGAACTCTGAAGAGGGAGCCTGAGGGTTTTGTTTAAACAGCAGACCTCGCATACTGTAACTAATCCAAACAGGCTGTCAGCCGCCTGTCCGAATCAAACAGCTGCATCAGTGAACACCGAGGAGCTCCACGGGCTGTGAAGCAACAGAATTAAAATACCTCCTGGTCTGAAGGTCACACAGAGGTCAAACGATGCATCATGCATTAAAGGTCAATTGCTTTAATTTTCTTACTGACAAGCACATGAGATATAAAAAGAAGAAACAGGAACATGATCATGCATGAGCAAAACAGCATCAGGATGAAGTTATGGTGTCATTCCAGACAAAAGAGGAGACTTTCTTCTCAGCATCAAACTCCAGCAAGGCTTCACAGGGCTGTGCATAATCCATACAAACTCCAACAGACGACGAGCACTTTGTAAATGACTTCTGCAGCTGAAGCAAGGACACGCGCACGTGCTGGGCAACGCCAGCTGGATTCAGATGACTACACAACAAGACGAGGAAGAGACGGCGGACGACTTTGCTATTTATCAAACTGACGTCTGTTTCTCCTGCTGTGGAGTTGGACCTCTGAGCCAAATTCTTCTCAACGCCCCTGAAAACTTAGCGCCAGCTAAAAGACAGAGAAAACCAATTGTGAAACCCTGCCAGGGGTTCACTTTGACACCTGGGGCGCAGTTCATTTTCTGATCTGGACCAAACCAAATAAATAAATAAACTTCTGTTTGATTTTGATTCTGTTCTTCCACGTGAAATCATTCTGGACAGAAATAGTTCCCTGGTGGACGTCGATAGTCCAAAAGCTTGTCAGAGACAGTGATCCGCTCGAGGAGCCTTGGCAACAAAATGGTTGGAGAACCCTCTTGTCCTAATTGATCATCAGTCACTGCAGTGGGTCCGGCGCTCCCCAGCACTTCCCCTCAGCTCCTGTATCTCTCACTGCCAGCAGGCTCAAGACAGAGTCGTTAGGACCGAGGCTCGGAAATCACCGGTCTAAATCACCACCTCACCTTGAGGCTTAGTGATGAGCTGTGAAGGGATGGAGGTCCCTCCGTGTGTGTGTGTGTGTGTTTGGTGCCACATTTTCCTACTTCAGATCAGAAATCCACAGTTCTCACTGCCTCGTGTAAAAGCTATATATGCTATGTATGCTAGATACATGATGACACATATATGGAAACGAACGTTTTAATCATTCCCTGATATTAACCCATTATGATTAAACTTTGTTCACCAAATGTCTAAATGTTTCATTCAAGAAATTAAGAACATTGGTCCAAAGATTAATTCAGCTTCTAAAGATATTGCACTCTGTAGAAATGGGCTTTTGATAAATTCTTCTATGACCACAAATGAATAATACTTTTGAAAATTAGAAAAACTACGAGCAAGAGGATTTCAATCTTTAGACAAATCAATCTTTTAAGAGAAATGGATCAAATGCTCGTCTTATTTAAAAAAGCGATTACAACACAACACTGGGCTCAGCGGAGCCTCTCTGACTGGATGGGATTCTCTGGAGTCGTTTCCAGCCGACACAGTAATCATCACAAATCAGACGGACTTTAGAGGCACAGCTCATTGCTGCTTCAAAGAGCTGAACACATTTATCCGTGCAAGAGAGGGAACAGAGGATTGAGAGGAAAAGAATAGGAATGACTGTGTTTGCTTTACAAAGTTTAGGCCCGAGTAACGACACAGTGAAAAGAAGCACAACTCCATCCAAGACAGGTGGGTTGTGAAAGATCAAACAGCAAAAATTAGAGCCTCACGTTTTCAGCTGGATCATCCATTAAGGTCACATGACACGTTCCCGGATCTTTGATACTTCAGTAGCAGCAATGACAATGATGGAAGGAAGATCGAGGGAAAGTGTTTCTCTGATGTCTCTGAGCGAGTCTGGGCATTTACACCTCCTCCTGTGGGCTCGGCTGGGTGACATACGGTATAAACGACCAATGAGTACATGTCCAGGCTACTTTGTTGAGCTTCAAGCTACAGATTGACGCAACGACAAGGCAAGAAGATCTCAGCTCCATGTGGGGCTCTTCATGGAAGAACCAGGATTGCCACTACGAACCAAATTGTTAGCGCCAACCACTGCGCCACTACGCCACCATCCCCAAAGCACCCCAAGAGCTGGACATGGTAGAGGTGGGTTATGTAATGATATCACTGAGAGATTGCTCCATTATTAACTGCTGGGGCCTTCAGGCTTTGCATTATTTACAGATTTCGGATGTTAAATTTGGAGCTGTAGATTCATATTTCTTCTGTCAGACGTTTCATTCTGGTGCCCGTTTACTCCATTAGGGTTTGAAGAGCAGCCGGTGAATGTGGGTTTGATGTCATGAGTATCAGATTTGAAGATGAAGGCGTTTGTGGTTCTTTGAGGCCACGGTCAAAGCCAGAGCTTCTCCATTCGAAGGGTTTAGAGTTTGAGACCTTGACTGGTCAGAATATTTAAAAATCTCTGCGGTCAGTTTGTGAGATTATCTCTGTTTGACACAGTTACCTCACAGTTACCTCTGTTTCCATCAGGGGACAGATAAAACTTCTGTGCTCTACATGGCTGGAACTTTAAATCCACTTCAACAGTATTTTTCCTCCTAAATTTAACTAAATACCTTCCTGCTGCTGTGCTCTGTGCCGTCTTTAATCTAACTGTTGACAGTATCTTTGTAGCTGCGTGTTCGGCGGCATTTTCTATTGATCTCTGCGCCCCCTCTCGACACTTCTGGTCCGAGCGGAGAAAAACGTCCTTTAGAGCGATGTGATAATAATCTGCGGGACATGCCGGGGCTCCACTATTTTTGTGCTATTTGTGTAGATTGTGATTTTGCAATCACCACAGAAATAATGACAACAGGGATTTGCTTTCGCCTAATGAGCGCCGACGCTCCGTTAACATCAAGGACAAAGATGTGAAGTTGGAGGTAAGCCTATTACATCCTCGACTGCATCCTCTTATTATCTCTAAATAGAGTTTGGACAGCTGATTATTACCACCGTTTATATTCTGCTCCTCTGCAATGGCAGTAATCCTTCCAAGATTACTCTAAGTTGTGTATAAATACAGTGAAGGAAACAGGAGCACACCGCTCTTCAGCTTAAGTGTTCGGTGTCGCCTGAAGATTTTCTAATGCGCTGCTCTCATGTGATTACGATGTAATCACATAGCACAACATGACACTTATTACAATTCATCACAAGGAGCAGAGAAGCTCAGTATAGGACTGATATTAATTATACATTCACCGAGAGAAAACGCCAACCCCTAAAGCTAGTGTGTGTGTATTATGATCATCATCATAATTAATGGTTTGTGGTTAAGAAGGAGCTGTAGTTTTCTATAGTATGACTGCATAGATGGAGCTGATAGGCGAGTACTACAGCTATGGATTGAAATGAAGTACATTCTGTGGTACATTTTTCACGCATCTACACTGAAGTGGATGTACTTTATTTAAATGATGCATTGTGTTTGTTCACTTTGTGCTTCCATGACACTTAACAAACGTAAACGTCACTGTAATTGATGAGGTGTTTGAATGTGGCAGTAATTAATTTGTTACTAGCTTGCGGCAGTGCAGTAACGTGACGCGTGTGAAGGCTTTGCAGCAGACTGAGGCCCGAAACCGCGTCAGACGTCAGAGAATGGAAGACGTGTCGCAGCGAATGAGAATGTGACTGCCAGCTCTTAATCAGCACATCGCGGCTCCGCTGCTCATCCAGCTGCGTTATTTCCAGCCCTGTGATCATCGAGCGGTCCACTCTGCCTCGGCTGCGTATCTTTCACACCAGAGTGACATGAGAGATGTGGCTTCTCCGAGAGATAATGAGCAAAAGCTGCGTGCACCAGAGCCCAGACTCCATCAAGACACATACAGGAATTTGATAGCCGCTGTTCTCTGTATTGAATTGTGTAGAAGTTACGTCTGTTTTAACCAACTTAATTGCAAACATGGTTTAGTCAACAAGATAATACTGCACATCCAGATGTTATTAGTTAAAATGTAAGTCAGTAAACCCTAATGTACCCTCCATATACGTCCACTCGGTCAATACTGAGAGGAACAACAATGGTGAAAAGTATGATGGAAGATTTATTTTTTGTCATATCAATCAAATCAATAGAATAAAATCTTTAGCCCCAGTACGACACGACAGGAGCATCTCACTTTTTGTGTTGACATGAGTTATTGTCCCAGCTGGTGTGTTGGAGGCGACAAGACAAGGAGCTCACCAATAAAAAAGAATGCATGATCATCCAACAAGAAAACATCTGGGTTTCTAAATCTCATTTTCCAAATATTCTACTGTGAGATAATTCAATTCCTCCATATCAGGGTTATTTTGATGTCACCTGATGGAGATGCAGAAATACTGAAAACTGAATAAATACCCAACAGGAGCCGGGAGGCCGATCTCAAAGACAGATGACCCCCAGACCCACAGGCCGTGTGCAGACAGACACTGACAATACTTCAAGCTGATATAATCTCAGCGTAAGCTTTTATGAAGATAAAGTTCAGACGCAGAAAGAAAAGCTTGGGTTGTAGGAGCAGAATATCTATAGGAAGACACGAGGGTGGCCGGTGCTCCCCTCCAGAGAGCCGGGCTGATGCGGCGGAATGTAATTTCAGCGGTGAATTATGATTGACAGCCTCCGAGGAATGATAGGCATGCCTTATCTGTATTTTTTTTTCGGAGGGTGGAAGGGAGGAGAGGGAGCGGGAGGACTTGGCGAGTCGTCAGAAGCAGCAAATGAGGCGCTGGCACTTTCAGAATCATTTTTAACTCGCCGAGTCGACGAGCAAGCGTGGCACCAGAGATAATACCAAATTGCATACATTTTAATGGGCTTGACAGCGAGGGATCACAGGGTATTAATCCGTGGCTCTGCCGCGCTGTCCTGCTAATGTAGCTCTTTACCGAGCTATTATAACCTCACTCAGACACTGACGAATGGAAATAAATGGGAGATAACTGGGGGGTTTATGACAGGGACAGGGTGCATACGGTTGGAATGGGGTTGCTTGTCATTCATTTTACTGTCGGCACCGTTACAGAGGTTTACAGCGTCTGAGGAAGATAAACATGTTTTCCTGCTATTCTCCATCCAACTCAATATCTTAACGCATCGTTGTTTTATGGTGATGTGAAATCATCTTTCAAAAACGTTGCTAATCTCTGAATCGTGTAAAAAAAAAAAAAAAAAGTGTAAAAACAGTGTTGAGCTCAGCTAGATGCTAAACCACAGTCGACTACAGGCTGAATGCTAAGCATTAGGCTAGTGCTAAGCGGAAAGCTAATGCTAAAGGCACGCAATCCAATCTGAAAAGAAAAATGCTGCAATGCTCTTCAGCGAAGAATGTTAAACACAAAGGAAGTCAAATCAACTCACAGGCGTTCCTCAGCGATGTGAACCAGGACCTCCTCCTCTTCCTCCATGACACCACACGATCGACAAACAAACCCACAGACACAAGGAAGTGTCATCCATTTCCTGCTTCCTACTTCCTGTTTCCTCTTCACGTTCACCAAGCACAGGAAGTGGAAATGGAACCCTTCATACACAAGGAGCCACACGAGGAACTTCGTCGGACCGAGTGGGGGAGAAATCAGAAATAGTCAGAGTAAACATTCGGTGCAAATGTTATGTGCTCTAAGCGACAGACACAACATCGTTTCTATTCAACGCCCTGCGTTTGCTGACGAGATGTCAGGAGAAGAAAAAACATTTCATACCTCAGTAAGATTTGATGATAAAGAATAAAAATGAAGACGCAAATCTTCTCTTTAGCTCCAACTCACGCTCCTGCTCAATAATGTATGCATTTATACAATGCAATGTATAATATGAATAAGTACATGCATACAAAGAAATGAATTAATCATGCTGAATGAACATTGCCTATTGTTGTGTTGACAGCTCTGCTGCCCTTTCACTTGTGATCAATATTCCAACCACATTATTTATGCATTAATTCCCAGTTTGCCTGGATTCAAAAATGGAAAAGGAAAAGAATGTTAAACAGACAATTAGCACAGAAAAAAAATAAAAAGGGTTCACCACAGTCACTAACCCCCCCCAAAAGATGAATATCTTTACTTGAAGCCTGTATCCAACAACATGTTCCTGCATCTGACAGAGAAACAGAAAGAGAGAGAGATCCATAAATATGTGAAATCAAAGCTCAGCCTCCTGTGTTGCAGCGTAATCACAGATTATTAACATTTAAATTGAAAGATGAAGCCCCATTAGGAAGCAGCTGGTAAATTACATTTGGTCGGGCCTGTGTGTGTGTGTGTGACTGGTTTATTCAAACATCGCAGACATCAGCACCCAGGAGTCGTTTACATGGAACTGTTTACGATGCTGGATCTGCTGCAGAGCGAGCGGCTGCTGACACGAGTCTGACGGAACAAAGACGCCTTGTTGTTGTGTCCCCGCGTGTCCCTGATGATGTGTTTGTGTAGCTCATTGTGTCGCTGCAGCGTCCCTGTGGCGGAGCGCGTGTGTCTCTCAGGGTCACGCAGGCCCCCTGTGATGTAGATGTCGATGTGTGTGTGTTTGTTTGTTTGTTCGGGGTTGCTCCGGTTCTCAGGTGACTTTGTAATTGATTTGATTTAGAGCGGCTTTGAATGCAGAGAGTATTTTCCATCCTGTTCCCTGAAGGACGACACGTGCTTCGGGAACTTTCTGTCACTTACGAACATAAAGAAGTGAACACGATATCTTAAGAACACCTCGGTGTCAAAGTCACTGAGCAGACAAACATGAGCTCGATTTCATTTCCGCTCATAGATGAACTGATTCAAACATGAAATATGAAGGTCAAAGGTCAAGGTCATGAGCTCAGAGTGAGCTCAGAAGCCACAGCTTTTGCCTTGTGTTATCTCAGTAACACCAGCAGGGAATCACTGTCGTGTTTCCTGCGGCGACGACGTCAGCGTTGAGCAGCGGGCGATGAGTCAAGCATTAATTATGCTGAGCATTCCTCCAGAGGTAGCTGGGCTGGGAGGGAGCACAGTTGCTGACAGTCTCCGTCGCCTCTGTTGCTAAATTCCTCTGAACGCCCCCCCCCACGGCAAAGAGTGGACTAAGCTTTTAACAGAATTCAATAATTATCCCGACAGTGTGACTCGGTGCGTCCTCCGCCGCTGTCTGCCTGTCACTCACTTTAATTACTCTTGTTGTAAAACCCATCAACCTCCAGCCAAGGCTGCACACCAGGGCCCAGCCACGTTCAATACGGGACCGATCGCAGTCTGAGGAAAAGGCATTTCCTTCAGCGGCACTCACCCAGAAATCCTCACCGGTCGGGGGGTTGACAGGTGGTGGAGTGGCAGCGAGTGAGCAGCTACGCTTAAAACCATTATCTGAGAGGGGAGTTCATGTCCAAGCTGAAACTCGAAGTGAAAGGAAAATGAAAATCTATTCATGTTTAATTCAGGATTTATTGACAGGCTCTCCACCGTTGTACCTGAGCGGCAGAGGAAACAGGAAGACAATAATCTCTTCAAGAAAGAAGGGGAAGAAATATATTTGGGAGGCACTCCATGGTAAATCTCTTTTTGTTTGACTCAATTAAACAGCGTCAGCTTTTTGATTTGATAATTGCTCCAAACAAAGAGAAGGCTTCAACAACAACAACAGGGGGCCAAACAATGGGAATTCCTTCTTTGTGTAGCACGGTGATACAGATACTGTGTGTTCAAATATTGAATGTGACACTATTATTTCTTATTCAAACACTCTCACAAAATGGGATCCAGCCCCCTGTGTGTGTGTGTGTGTGTGTGTATTTGGTTACATGGCCTCTCCTTGAATTTCAAATTTCATTTCAATATAATGTCTCAATCACACCACTGTAATTCAAGTTGTGATGGTTTCCACAGGGGCCACATGCTGCTGCTGTAGATCAACACGTGGCCCCGAGTGTTTGTGTGTGTGTGTAGTAGAAAATTGATGTGTCTTTCTCTTCCCTTCATGCATACATTTCCAGGTCCAGTGGCAGCGAAGTGGTTATGTACCATGTCTTTAGCAGAGAGAGAGAGGGATGGGGGGGATGGGGGGCGGGTTTACACGTGTGTGCATCTGTGTTTTCTACGTGTGCTCAGCATGTAAATCAGGATGAAAGGAATGGACTTTGAAGTATCTGCGTGCGATTCCTCCCTCCTTGTGGCTCAGGCTGAAGGATCCACTCGCTTCCACTTGTTTTATGCCGCAGTCAAGTCCCAATCTGCATACGTGAGCGTGAGCGACTGCACTTCACCTGAGCGCTCCCGCGGGAGACGTGGTACGTGTGAGCTGAACATGTCGACTTAATGAAGAAGTAAAAACAATTTCTATTTGGTTCTTCTTCTCCTCTGGGAGGAGAGCAGGAGAAGAAGAAGAAGAAGAAGAAGAGAACTCCAGTTGGCTTTCTTACTCGAGAGTCAATTGATCATTTGAAACCACGCAGAAGCTAAAACACAGAGCCGGCCTCCCTGTGCAGTTGTCAGGTCGATGCTCGTCACTGGCTGCGGTTATCTCTTCATCCCCGAGTCTGTCCCTTTCAGACACTGCTCGAGTCACTTTCATTTATTCAAGTCAGGCGGAAGATGTGGTCACAGCTGTCAGGGTCATCATCGCTGGGTAAGTCAGGGCGCGTGTCCCGGCAGGACGCCGGGGAGCGCTGCGTCACATCAGCGCCGCTGTCGCATGATCGGCTCTTTCTTTAATCCTCACCCTCCACGGAGGCCGTGCTTTCATCCGTCTGCCGGTGCAGCAGGATTATTCAAAAACGACTAAACAGATTACCACGAAACTTCTTCGGTACGAGCAGAGAAAGAACCGATTAGAAGAAAAGGGAGAGGTTGGATAAGGAAGCTGATCCAGGACCACCGCTCCCTCTAGGGAACAACCGGTGGATCTTGATTAAGAAAAACATATTTAGTGACATCTGTGCTGATGCAGCTTGACTGAACTCGATGGGACTGCTGCGCCGACGATGAGCTGAGGGTTGTGCTGCTTTAATTTGTTTGTGTTTGTTTTAGGATTCTGTGAAAACTGCCAAACCATCTTCCACCAGACTCGGCCTGAGGGGGAGGAGCCATTAAACCTGCGTGCAGGAGCAGTGGATGTTCTTTAACCTCCCTTGACCCCTTTATTATATTTTGACATATAAACAAAGCTGGACTATTTCTTCTTCACATTTTTCTCTTGGTTGCCGGGGAAATGGGTCCCTCCCCCATCTTGCTGATTGGTTGATTGAAAAGTAGCTGTAGCAACAACATTAGCATCTTTCTGTGGGAGGGGCTACTCATGTAGCATTGTACCAAATTATGAATATGGTGATTGCCATTAACCAGCATAGAAACTTCTGCTCATTCAACCCTAAAAAACCATTCACACTGTCGCTATAGAGACGAACCGACTGATGTTTAGTGAGAGATTGTTGGACTCAGGGGGGCTGATGGGTAATTTAAACTGCCCAATGAAATGAAATGAAATGCAATGACTGCTCTGCCCGGCCCGTTGTTCTCCTGCCAGCGGACTGTGACTGGATTTAAAGCATTGGATTCATTCATTGTATTTCTTGGCCGCAATATTCTTTTTCCATTAAGGGTCTTTGTCTTGATTAGAGCAGAGCTGAGCTGAGCTGCATTCAGACGTGCACTGAACTCTGTACATCCTCCGTTTTCTCTAGGCTCTGGACTGTCTGTGGACCTGTGGATTATATTAGATATGAAAGACTGTAACTGTGCTTTGGGGGAAGTTTGACTTCCAAAAAAAAACAAAAAAAAAAAAAAAAGACAGATCGGCTGCTTGACAACTTTGTCGCACACGCGCGCGCTCTCGTGTGCAAAGTGGCAGTGACGCAGACTCCATGGAGGCCATTAGCTCCATCCTGATGGGATCCATTACCCTCTTCATTTGAGTCTGTGGCGGCCGTGCGACTTGACAGCCGTCTGTTAATCACCTGTTCCTCCTGAGCTGCCGCCGCTCTTTAGACTCCGTGAGCAGCTGACGAGTGCAGACTCGCTCCCTCTAAAGTTACAGTGTGGAGAACACAGATTTCGGAAGAAGACAACTCACATATCAGGGCTACATCATCTACTGCCTCTCTGGAGTCTCTGTGAACGTCTGACAGCAGCTCGAGTCTCGGAAACCCAGACGATGGGAAACACAGCTCACAGGCGGACGCTGGGGCAGCAGGCACGACCGGTAAAAAGGATCTTGAACAACAAGAGGAGAAGCTGTGAAGCAATTCCATGACAATTCAGTGATGCCGGGCTGTGTATGATGGACACACACGCAGGCAGCGATAACTCCCTGTTGATGCTCCTGAGTATATTTCCCTGTGCTCTCCATCCCTGGTAATTTGTACAGAGACAGCCTGGCTCCGTTTCCTCCGGTTTTATTGCTTTAACTGGATGAGATTGGACTTTCCATCCAAACCACGTCGCCTCCTGCAGCTTTATTTCTCTGTGGGGCGAGAGGGCAAAAGTTAGAACAGACCCCCCTATTGATAAAGATAAATCACACTGTCTGAGCAGCTCCGGTGGGAAACACTAACACGTACAGTGGGGATGCAGCGGGGGAGCGGGCAGGATACGCAGACGCCTTTTAAAAAATGCATGCCGCTGAATAGCGCAGCATAAATATTTGAATAATTTATTTTGTATGACGGTAATATCCTCAACCTGTCACTACTGGGGACGTGAGTTACACTTAATGCATGTTGCGATTTAACCAGCAGCTGCACGTTACCGTCAGAGACATGATCCTCACGACCGTGAGTTTGCTTAACTGTTCAATAAGATCGTTTAGATTTGAGAGACTGCTGCAGACTTTGACCCTGCGGTCTATACGGAGAACAAGACCTCGTGTTTGTTTGTTTGCAGGTAGAGTTAATTATTAAAGAACCCCGTGTCTATACAACACACTCGGTGTAATCATCGGCTCTCTGCGGCAACGACGCCGTCACGTGAGGCGATATCCTGCTAAAGCCTGGAAGTCGTGCTCTTCCGAATACGTCCGCTCAGAGAAACGATGCGTAGCGCTGCTCTCCTCCCTCTGCAGACCCCAGAGCCTCGTGTTCGCTTGTTATCGTGTCATCCACACTCTGTGGTCGACTTGGCAGCGGCGGCCCGCCCTGCGCCGAGGACACATTTAGTATGTGGACAAACTTCAACAAGGGTTAGTAATGTGCCAGCTCACAAATATTAGATCAGTCCTCCCATTCACCAGCCAGCAAACCTCTGGCCCACACACACACACGCACGGGCACAGAGTTGTAAGTGTCCAGCAGGGACCCCACCCCCCCCGCTGCAGCATAATAAGGAGCATCTCACCGTGCATCGGAGTTGAAAGCTGTGCAGATGGCTCCAGATAATACATAATGCAGGGCCCGTCGGCGCAGTGCCTCTGTCAGGAAGTCCATTACTGTAATGTGGAGATCTGAGGTGTTCTCCGCGCTCACCTCAGCACAAAAAAAACACTTTTTTTTCTTTTCGACTCGACGCCTAATGCGAGAGGTTTTGCCTTGATGTCAAGTGTAATCTCCAGACCCGTGCCTTCACATTTGGTCCCATTATCCCTCAAACAGAGAGGGACACAGATGGGTGTGCAGGTAGTGGACCAGGCTGGTTGCTGTAGATTACTCTTTCGGAATAGCTGCCATCAAAGAGCTGTGCAGACACGTGCGTGTGTGAGCGTGAGGATGGCATGCAAGAGCTGAGCACTGACACGTTAGGACAAAATGCAGCAAAGGACTTTACACGCGGGTGCGGTTCTCTCGGAGTCTGAGGGTTCTGCACGGGATTTTACCGCTGGAGCCGCGAACACAGCTAAAACATAAAACTACTGAGTTGCATCGAGTTTAAAATGGTGAGATGAATAGCTGTGATTGATCACGCGGGGGGCTGCCGCCGTCATCGGCTCAGCTGCCGGAGGAGCAGATGTTCATCTGTCATCAAGCATCAAGGAGGGAGAGGTTTCTCTCGAAAAAAAGCTTTTTCAGTCAGAGCCGGCGATTTGGGAACACCTCCTCCTCCACCTCCACCTCCACCTCCACCAGGAGGATCTGGGAATCGCTGCTGGGGAGAGGAATATCCAGCGCGGCCGTGATCGGACCTTGAACAAACCAAAGAAGACAACGTCAATATTTTTCACATTTCAGCGACTCAGAGACTCCACAGACCGTTTAAAAGTTCCTCAGTCCTCCTGGAGGGGAATCTATATCTGTTAAAGTCTGCGTTGAATAAAGAAGATCCATTGATGACCACTCCTCCATGAGCTGCTTGACCCTGGATATCAGATCGGTAAAACCCACGAGGGACCAGACAGAAACTCTACCACTGTGACATCACAGCTGGCTTTGCTTCAAGAAACTTCTAATGGCTGTTCGGTGTTTTACCTTGATGCTACATGAATAGAGCTCACACCCTCTGATATGACTCATGGGAGCATCTCTGGACATCATCGCTCCGAGAGGCCGGTCGTCATGGTTACTGTAAAGGATGTGGATAAGCTGCTGCTGCTGGTCACAGCATCATGGGGGGAGGGGCAAAGAGTCAGATGCTTCTGCTTCGACCTTAAGGAAATGTTTGTCCCTCAGTGTCTCACATTCTATCAAGTGAAGACTAAAAGGAGTTGATGCATCCATCCGAGAGAAAATCCAGATTTATATCATCTTGAGGTCACGTGAACCCCGGGGTCTGACGTGATGCGTTCAGGGTGCAACAGATCAACATAAACACAGAGAAAGCCTCTGAAAGAATTAAGACATTGCTGATGTATGGGTTATGCAAAACTAAATGCAAATGTTTCAAATCAGTCTGGGCTGTTATCGTGATCACCTGCCCTCCTCTTCACCTCCAGCACTCACTCCGCTTTTTACATAAATTACCTCCAGACAGAGACAATGTTTACATCCACAGGCGGATCTGTCACCACACAAAAGGACCTGTTCGCCTTTGTTTCGTTTGTGTTCGTAGCACCGTGATTGATCATGCACGAAGTGGCCTGCATTTCTGTTTGCCCCACTGTAGCTATGCCCGTAAAGTTTTTAGGGTCCACACTGCCCTCACACCCCTGAACGCTCCTTCACCCTGTCTTCCATGCAGCCAACATGTCTCCTCTTCCGTCTGCCTGCCTGTATTCACATTACTCTTCCTCCACCCGTACTTTGTTCCAAAACGTCTCTATCGTCTTTTTTTTTTCTTCTCTATTTTTGCTGACCGCTGCAGAAGCTTTTGTCTGAGATCCCCGTCCCGCTCGGCGTCTTATCTCTTCTAATTACCGAGCTCCACCGTCTATGTCGTCACTGTGTGTGTGTGTGTGTGTGTGCAAGAGACGGCAGCGGGGCATAACAGGAAGACAAAGCATGAAAAGAGAAATCTTGTAGGCTGAAACAAAGGAAAGTTGTAGCAAGTGCAGTTCTGTTAAGCAGGTTACAATGAGAGAGGAGGAGGAGGAGGAGGAGGAGGAAGAACAGAAGCTCCGTCTGCACACCAGACAGATACAGAATGAGTCTGATGTCATTGTTAGAGCCGGCGTGGAGCTGCGTCTGCTGACGGCTGGGGAACGCAACATGAATTTTCAATCTTCAAAAGTGAAGTTAAATGAAGTCGGCTGCTGTGTGGTCCAACCTGTGAGAGGGTGTCCATGAGAAGACTGCTGAGGGGAGGAGGGAGGAGGTGCAGGAGGTGCTGAAGGAGTCCGGGGCCTGCCCGCGGCCTCAGGAGCTGGAGGCACAGACGGCGTTGGATCAAGGCGACACACATACACATGCACATGCATATTCATCGTCAAGCACGTGCACGCACTTGTAGAAAATGAGACGGACCGGATACGTCTCACGTCCTCTATCTTCATTCCTTTGGAGCGAACGAGGAGGTGGAGGGAGGGCGGAGCAGCAAAGAGGAATGATTTCATCGTATTTACCAGGGGAAATCTGGTTTTCTTTATGTTTGTGGAGCATGTAACTCTATAGAAAACATATATTACTTTGTGAAATTTCATTTTGGGCCAACATGATGTATAAACTGTGGTGGTGACACTCCTGAGACACCGAGCTGCTTTGCTGTTTTCCTGTTTCCTCCTCGTAATCTCCCCCGAAACTATAAAGCGCTGCAGTAAAACTGTAAACTCTGATCTGTTCCTTTTGAAGGGCTTGAGATTCAGAGGGACGTCTCGGTGGAAATTAAGAATTATGTTTTTTATTAGTGTTTAATTACCTGGAACCTATAACTGCTGTTTTTGTGACCGCACCATGAGTCATTTTTCTTCAGGAGCTCAGAGGGAAAAACAGGAAAAACGCCTCCTCCATGTTAGCAGACATGGACCAAGCCATAAAATCTTCAAAAGTTTTTGCTTTAGAAAGGCAGTGATAGTAGTACTCATAACCCTCATCACTCCAGATAATACTGCATGTTGTTCTGGTACTTGATCTCTGCTCAGGAAATAAATCATCGCGAGCTTGCGTCTGTGTTTGTCTCGGCGCACAGGGACAAGAGGGACATCGGAGTTTGCATCAGTTCACATCAATTTAAACTTGTTAATTTGATTTTGCATCTCGTTGCATTTTTCAATCAGAGCCCTTGCAGCTTATCGGCTTTGTGTATGTTTACTGTATTTGTCCCTGAGGCTGTTTTTGTGTATCGTTGCTCATTAAGATAAAAAAAAATAATAACAAGATTCCCCGCAGTTAATTGCATTAGGTAACTTATCACAGTGAGCGGAGGGCTGGGGAAATTAAATCAGCTCCTTCGTTTCGAGGACTCTATGATCCTGTGAGTTCCGATTTATATCAACAACGCAAACACATTCATGCTTTGAGGAAAATGTCACTATCAGCCACTGTTACAAAGCCAGTGAGGTTTAAATAAATTACATTTTATTCTTCATCAATGATATTTGTTTGTTGATATTAATATTCATATTTTACGAGTTTTCCAATCAATCAATTTTCCAGGTTTGTGCCTTTATTTTTTTTAAATCGTTGCTTGAATCCCTCGCCAACAAGACAAACTAGCGATGAGAAATAAATATAACGCCGCCCTGTGAAGCAGCAGGTTTTGCTTTTAGAAACACACACGGGAGGGGAAGCGTTGTTTGGACTGAGATATAGATATTGAATGAAGAAAGAGGCGATGTGTTCTGTGCTGGAGGATAAATGTCTCACGGAGGAGACGCTCAAACAAACAGTGGGCTTCCTCTCTGTGTTTTCTCTCGTGACGCCTCCGTATTGATCAGCGTGTTGCTGCCAGATCTGAGAGGACGGAGCCGATCGCTCAGCTCGGCCCTCGCTGGGGCTCTGTTACTAATGGCCTGAAGGGGGTGGGGGGGGGGGGGGGCCTTAAACATTAAACCAAACTGCTAATTACAGCGGGTTAAAAACATTAAAGGAGACAAACGCGCCGTTTACGTGGGCGTAGACGCAGGCGTGACAGTTGTGTGTCTGCTGCGAGCGCCGCTGCTCAGACTCATCAGCAGCCTGAAGGAAATAAGCTGTGACAGGAAGAGGAGGGAGAAGGAGCAAGGGGAAGAAAGTCACATTCATCTCTGACTTCACAGGGAGCTGAACACTTTCAGGGCGCGACTGACAGCTTTCGCTGCTCGCATGGAAATGACTCAGATGTGTCGACGCGACGCCGGATTCAGAAAACTGCACCGGAGCACACTGAGTAGCCAGATCAGAGTGATGGCTGATGCTTGGTTGAGTCAAGTTTTAATTGTTCTTTGGAACAGACACTGATAAAATAAACATTTCGATGAAAAATACCACAGTAAATAGCTTTCATATTCCAAAGAAGAGTTCGCGGCGGCCTGAGATCTGTTACTGGATACGCCTCAGATAACCTCGTGAGTCATCAGCAGCCCTGCCTCTCAAACTCTTCAGCGTTATCTGTGCACTCGCTCTTCTCAGGTGCCGATAAAAGCCTCGTTCGGTTGTTCGCTGTGTTCAGACACAGGTCGTCGCCGTTTGAGAAGACGAAGATTGGCTGACCGTAATTGATCCACTGCATTTACATCCGTTCCGTCAAGTCGGAAAATACTGAGGTTTCAGCATCAACTTCAGCGGGAGGAGACAATTTAAAGTTAAACTCCAACCAGCTGAGAGAGAAACAGCTCATTTCCACTTTAGAATCCTCAGAGTTAAATGCTAAACAGTCGTGAATGGACCGTCATCGTCTGCAGCTCACTCCAGCGTTTACTTTATTTTGTAGTTTCAGCTTGAACGGATATTTTGGATCAATATTTAAACATATTCTTCTCCAGAGCGTCTCTTTGGCACTTTGCTGTTTTAGCTGAGCGGGAAAAGAGTCGGGCTTTTTGAAATAACCGACAACAACAAACGACAAACAAAGCTCCCGGCCCATCGGCCGCAGGGTTTAACCGCTGACTTGATAATAAGGCAAAGATTTGGAGGCAGCCTCCTCATCCAGCCGACATCAACATCCTGATCTGTAATTGTTCCAACAATAGAAACTGCACTTGGACAGGAGAGCGAGTTTTACAAGGGAGAAAGCTTCGAGGACGGTAAATAATTCAGGAGGCGAGATCAAAAAGTTATGAGGCTTCGACAAACACAAGCAAGACTGAAATTTGGGCCACTTCACCCGAGAAAGGAGAGCATCGATCTGTGACGTGCAGCGCCTCGTCAGAACGGACTGAAACCGAACCTGCAGAGCTGCGGGGGGGGGGAGGGGGGAGGGGAAGATCGTGCCAGCACGGTCGCGGCCCCTGAAATTCAGCATTTGTTTGACGCTCTGCCTCCTTCGCGAGGACAAATCAAAAAGGCGTACTGACGCGGAATTGAGCGCTCATGGGTTCGGTGCGGCCCCTCAGACGGGGCGCCGCTCGCCGGCTGAAGCCTTTCCACCTCATTACGCAGCCGCGGACGCGAGGGATTCCGGTTAAGCACTTTCACACAATCACTGAAGAGCGTGACCTAAATTAATGAGGACGACTGGCGAACTGGCGTGGATGGTAATATTCAAGCCTTTCATTCTCGCACTTCATTTCCACTGCGCATCCCTCCCATCTCTCATCCCTGCCGTTTCCTGGCTTTCAACTCGTGCCCGTCCTGCTCTCTTTCACTCATCTCCTTGCTCTCCTCCCTCACCGCCTCGTCTCTCTCTCTCCCACCCAGCTGAGAGTCAGCCTTTGAGTCTTTCTGTGGCTTCAAGTTAAATAAGCCGAGTATCACTCAGACGAGGGAGAATCCTAATGACTGTCCGCCGCCCTCGGCCCCTCGTCCGACCGCTCCCTGTTCGGCGTCCATTGTTTGAACGTCACCGTTCAGAGCTGACGGACGCCTCCTCTCATGTTGTTTGAGTTGGACCCGTCGTGTTAGTTCCTCTCTCGTTTGACTCGTCGTCTCTGTCGGCCTCTCCTCGCTGCTGCGTGTGGAGTCAGGCACTTTGTTCCAGAAGGTAACTTCAGCTCCGACGGAGCCAAACTTTGAATTCTGGGTAAATTGCAGAAGAACAAAAAAAAATAAGAGCAGCGGGGGTTTCACCCAGGAGAATTCATTATAAGATCTGAAGCTGGAGTTTGAGGATTCAGCCGTTCATCCTGCATTCAGGCAGGATGAGACTCTCGGTACAAGCTTTCAAACAGCTGCTATGAACACATATACACTATATACATACAGTACATGTGTTTTTCTCATGTATAGGATGTGATGGACGTATGTGGGTGACACATAGCACTATGGTGTTGCTCTTCACAGCATTTTAAAACTAGAACGACAGAGTCTGACTATCTCAGGTTCAACAAGCAAACAAATAAGCAAATAACGAAGCTGGATTTGTGAGATTAAAGTCTTCAATCACTCTAATATCCATGTCTTTTTCCCCAGATGTGCGGCCGCTTCTGCAGATGTTTGCGGAACGGCACCTCATCATCAGTCACATGATCATTACTGAGCGCAATGTTAATTGTCGAGGGTTTAAATTAAATTAGTCGACGGGCGATGATGAAACGTCAGGAGGTTGAAAACATAATCCAGCTGAAGCGAGCACAGTGAGTTTTGAACTCCGTGATCTCAGCGTGACATCACCTGACAGTGACTCAATCTACAGCGACTTCATCTTTCCGCTCCGATCCCCGATTTCTGAGACATTCCTGCGTGTTTCTTCTTCACGCTTGAAGCCCGTGTGTGTGTTTCATGTGTTCCATCAAGGCAGCGTGTGTGTCACTATCACACCGAGCGTGCTGATTGACGGGCGCTCTGCTCCTCTCTCTGAGTCGCAGTAATCCGGCCCACACTACTGGGATTTCACACCGCCGCTCCACTCGGAATTATTTGCTGCCAAGGGAATTTCACACTGAAGCACACTGGGAAGTTTTCCTGCATGTGTGTGTGTCTATATTGAGAGGGCAATTAGGTGATTGATGGGGCTGCACACACACACACGTTTACATTCTCACACACGTACCCCCTCAGACCCGTCGCCATCCATCGGCTAATTGCTTTACACTTCAGCTCGCTGAGTTTGAGGATTGAATCACTATTCAATTAGAAAATAGAGCTGTTCTCCATTGTCCCACGGGCCTGAAGCCTCTCTCTCACACACACACACACACACACACACACACACTTTGTTTTCCCCCCTTGGTTGCCATAGCGATGCTGAATTGAAACTGATGAGGAGTGTGATCAATGAGATGAGCATCTCGTCTTTTTGAGATGAGGAGCTTCAGAGCGAGGACGGTGGAGGCGTTTGCTTTTCACTGCGTTCGAGTGAGCAGAACTCATCCAGGGTTCTGATCGGTGTTTGGGTCACACACAGGACAAATACAGAGAATGGCACTGAACAGAGATATTATATAATACGTTTTCGGGAGGTTTGTTCAGCAGCGATTTATTTAGCGCTACGCATGAGTGAGCTGGAGGAAAGATAAACATCAGCAGGAGGGTTTCGCTAATTAGCAAGATTAGGTCCGAACCACAGGACGAGGTCGTACACACGCCTGGTTTGGCGTAAAGAGTGAATCCAACAAACCCAAAGAAGACTAAAGATTTATCTGAGGAGGAGTTTTCACTCAAGATCTGATTTCTGATTTGATTCTGTTGTTTTTTAGAGAGCCAGCCATGAATGAAATTTATGGATTAGGTCCACGATGCATGAAAAAGCATTTTATATAAAGATGATATGCCTGAAGACACACACACACACACACACACACACCGTTTTATATATCAATATAATGTAGCATGATATTATTTCTTTAAATGAAACAGAAACAGGTATAGAATCCCTTGACTCTGATAATGGAGAGAGGCTGTGCCTGAGTCCAGACCCTGCTCTCTGGACCTCCCTGGAAAGTTTATTTGATCCGTTGTGTGTCTGTGCTGGACTGTGTTTATGGATGTTATCAAAGGACCAAGTAGAGGCAGAGCTTAAGGATGCTCACAAACCCTGGACAGAATCACAGGAGAATGGCTGGAAGAGAGAGAGAGAGAGAGAACGCTTGTTTCCAACACGCTGCGACTTCAGTAGATTATAATCATTTCTATAACTCTGCCTTTTACCACCATTCGCGTGTGTGTCTGTGTCTGTGTGTGTGTCCAGCATGTTGATTCTTTCTCCACAAACAATAAAAGCAGAGAAGTTATGTCTTTTTCCTCCTTCATCTTTCTCCCTGTGCGGCAAGTTTGTTTCTGTACGTGGATTTATCTCTGCCTGTGTGTGTGTGTGTGTGCACGGCATGTCCCAACGTGCACTGCAGCAGTAAATCAACAGCCCCTGCAGCCTTCATGTCCTATAAAGCTCCCGCACTCCCCCACAGCCGTCCCCCTGTGAGCAGCCCACAGGCCGGTCCACCGCTCTCCTCTCTCCCCCTCTTTCAAGCGTGCATTTGTTCTCTCCTCCTCGCTGATGATATCACGGAGGAGTAGAAGCTGCTCGGTACATTTTCCTGATACAACATGTTTTGTTTGTAGTTATAAAAACTTCACGATATCGGACCGATCGCTGTCTGATGTGACTGAAGGGGAGTGATGGGGCGGGGGGCACAGAACACAGAATCACTCTATGTTCTGAGCTCCTCATGCAGAGGAGTGTTGTCATTATCAGACTCACCCCCCCCCGGGCTGACACCGCTGCATTAAACTGTGAGTCTCGAGTTTACCGCGTTGTTTCCGATCCTCGGGCGCCGGAGCAGATGTGGCGTCTCCTCTGTGGGTAATGAAGCGCGGTGGATCGGACGCCAGGTGTGGTCCCGCCGCTGGAGCCGGAACCTGCAGGACGGCAGCGCCACAGAGACAGAAACAAAGGCGCCGAAGCGTGAGCTGAGAGCAGAACTTAAATAAGACAACCCGACAGAGCCCGACGACACAGCAGCACCTCGACACGTCACTGTTTGCGTTTCATCGAGATTCTTGTGTTTATCAAAGTTACATTTTTGATTTTGCAATGCTTGATTTTTTAGTATATTAGTAAAATCGTATTTTAATATTTATTTCTTCCCTTTTCTCCTCTTCTGATTCTATCACTGAACAATTGAAAAAAAATTGAGGATTATAATCTTTTAATGTAAATTTTGGGGGAAATTCATGGAGGATGGATGAATTTAAATCTTTCAAAATAATGTGACTGTCTTACTTTAAATATATCAGACTTTTAAATCAAGAATCGTCTCGTTGGAGTCTGTTTAAGCGTAACTCAAGGACAGGACGGATGTAAATATTGTTTCACTGGAGTGAATCACGTCTCTGCCTGAGGTGTCTGGACTCCTCTTCCTCTCATCTGTCCTCTGACGCTACTCCTCTTCTGATCTCGGTCGCCCTCCCTCTCCCTGACACCATATCTCTCTCTCTCTCTCTCTCTCTCTCGTTGATTAATTCCACAGGGCCGCCGCCTGGTGCTGTTCCAGCTCCGTCCTCCTACATCACCCCGGGCCATGCAGGCGGCCGCAGGGACTCTGACTCAGTGGATTGAAGTTGGGAGGAAAACAGGGAACTTTGTTCACTGTGAGATCAAGACACGTCTTCCTCTCGCAGCTGATGATGGGGAGACAGAGAGAGACAGCTCTGGGCCTCCGGAGGAGGAGGAGGAGGAGGAGGAGGAGCAATGATTTTACCTGCTGGATGTGGACTCACCACACATGAAACAGCTCGGCTGCAGAGGCGTGGTTCAAAATAAACAGAATAACTCTAATATAATAATATCATAGTTAATATAATCAGTTTCACAAGAGGATGAACTGCATTTAAATCAAATAAAAAATGAAACTGGATGGGATTTAAAAGCAGAAGCAGATGTACGTGATGGACGAAGTACGATTTTAAGGATTAATGTTCGCTATTATCAAAAGATAAAAGGGAGCAGGACCCACAATGCACCACTCTGACAGGGCATAAAGGCGTGCTGCTCCTCGTACCTGGGTGGAGAGGACGGGTGACGGGTGGAGAGCGTTCATTAGCATGTAAATGTTCACGCTCACCTGCTGCCGGCGGGATCACAAGAAGGGAGGAGGAGGAGGAGGAGGAGGAAGGGAAGGGCAGACTTTCAAAGTAAAAGCTTTCGTAATGCTCCCACTCACCCAGGACGTCGGCTCCTCAGGAAGTCGAGATCAGACTCGACGGCAGCCACAGAGGACGAGGAGCAGCTCTGGAGGAACGGAAACGAGAGAACAGTAACATTCGTGGTTTCATACTGTCGCACTAACGACCCCAAACTGTAAATAATAACACAAATATAAGAGTGAACTGCTGAAGCATCATTGAACTTGACCAGGCTGAGACTTGAACCTGCATTAACATGATTTGTGAACATCAAGGCTGCAGCGAGATTTCAAAAAGAAAGAGAGTTGTCCTGAACAGCGTGAGCTTCTTGCCACCAGGACGAGATCAGGAGCAGATTAAAAACTCCTGGAGAAGACGCTGGTCAAGCAGCTCGCAAGGCATGATGGACGTCCTCACCACTGCACATCTTCTGTTACAGTTATTTAAATAAAATAGTTTTTCTCTGAAATAATCCCACACAGGATCTTACATCAGTCGCCCGCTCGCTGACATTTCCACGTGGGGTCCTCCCCGACGTCGCAGGACCCTCTCGGTTTATCAGCGTGTCATTTGCATTTGGCATTTTCACATTTCTGTTACCGCGGAGCAGCGGCAGGGGGCCGCTTTCGAAAAGAGAAACATCACACGGAGTACGCTCGCGTGACAGACGGTTTTCCGCGACGGACGCGGAGAACGGGAGAGGCAGCGATGGGTGATCAACGACATGTCAGGAGGAGAATGTCACACTCTGATTCGGAAACCTCCAGCTTCACATTTCTCTGGAGCTCATCCCGTGAAATATTACCATGAACTGAGTCCGGGATGAATGACTTGACTGAGGGCTCGTGTTCATTGATCAGAATGAGTCGTAATTGGAGCCTGTTTGACATCTGACACCTGGAGAATAACAATGAGCACACAGACACTTCACGTCCGCAGATTATGGAGTGAATCTGCCAAACCATGATCGATACAATTCTGGCTCCTTCTCCACACGAGCACAACTGCTCAGATCTGTGTGTGTGTGTGTGTGTGTGTGTCAGAGTCAGTTGTGTTTGTGAGTCCTCGGTCTGAATTGAGTGCGTGTCGTGTTTTCAGAGCTTCCTGTCTGCAGCTTGTGGCGAACTGTCACGTGAAAAACAAGCAAACTACACAAGGAGCTGCTGGGCCGTGGCAGCGTCAGACAGGCTGCAACACAAACACAAACACACACACACACACACACACACACACACACACACTATATCTCTCGCTCTTGTTCATCTCTCAGACTACTTTACGCCATAAAACAATCCATCCTTTTGCATTTCTGAAGCTTTCAACCATTTCTCCTGCGTGTGTGTGTGTGTGTGTGCACTGCCCTTCACCTGGTTCCCTGCTCCCTGTCCTGCTGACACTGACACATCTCCTCCCACGATGCACCACGGTTCCAACCATCATCCTTATTCAATTCAGATTACCAAAATCATTCATTAAGAATTATTATAAATGAGTGTGTGTGTGAGTGTGTACTGAGCTGGAGAGACCTGCTTTCAGGGTGTTGGGTGTTTAGTCTGGAGGGAGTAATCAACACCAGCTTTGGGGACCTAAAGTTCAGAGCTCTCCGTTAAAATGTGACGATTTCCAGGAGACTCGGCCACGACTGCGTCTTCTTTGACTTTTGAGAGAGTTTGTTCCACAGTTTGAGTCGAAGAAAAACGAGCTCCGGATTCTGAGGCAGCGACAACACGGCCGATGCTTTGTTGTCTGCGAGTCTCCGCAGGGCAGTTCAGGTCTGTTATTTCTCTGCTGGCTCATTAAGTATGTTGTCACGATGCGTATCAACACACACGCAGGCTGACCTTGCTGTGGGCGATGTTACTGTCACCGTCTCCTCCCACTTCAGGGATGAACTTGAAGTCCTGTCTCGCTCTGTCTTCCAGGTACGACGTTTTTTTTTTTTTTTTAGGAATTAACATTTTCTGGAGACCCGTTGATGGAAAACTGTCGAGCAAAAAAAAAAAAAAAACACACTCCGGCTGAAACGAGTCTGAACGTCAGGATTAAATTCAAAAACATTTGACTTTCCCACAATCTCTGAGTCGATCGGACAGACACGTGTTTACTCGGTGTCTTGGTGAGGACACTGAGACGGGGAGACGGGGTGAGATGCTGGTCATCGCGGGGCGGAGCCTCAGCGAGTGGAAACTCCTGAAGCACCCGAGCAGCTGAGTTGCAGTCGGTTGCGTGGATCAAAAAGAGCTGGAGGAGACGATGAAGCCGAGCAGACGTCGTCACGTCTGCAGAGACGGAGACGAACGCACACGACGCGGCCAACTGTCGCCTTCAGTCGAGTTGGATTATGATTTTGAACCAGAAGTTCACAACCAGGCATTCTGGGAAACGTAAGAAGTCACTAACCGGGGGGGAACATGAGGAAAGTCCGGTACAGACCAGAAATTATTTCCGAGCATGAAGCGAGGGTTGTAAGTTGATCTTCTTCATCTGTCCTTCCTCTGCACTCGTCTTCAGTCTCGACACGGGTTCGTGTCAACACTCTGCTCTGGGATCAGTGTCAGCTGCTCTGTTCTGATCCAACACTCAAACACTAACCAACTTTATCCACTTCGTCTCGTCTCATTGTGCATTTCAGAGTTTGATTTTAAGGACTTTTGGATTTACCTCAAATCAATCTGAGGCCTGGCCCGGATCACGTCAGCTGAGCATCCGTCCCGGGTTCAGCTGGCCGCCGGTTCTGTGTTCTGTCTGGGTTTGATCCTCCCTCCCTGCCATCTGCACTGGAACCAGACCCACGGAGGCATGACGCCATTTTGACGAGATGTTGATTCAGCACAGTTTTGGCCGGAACATGACGTTGTGCTGGGGGGTGGGGGGCAGGATCCTGAGACGAAGGAAGAACATGGAAAGTTACTCAGCAGAACTGGACCGCTACCTGCTCTCCTCCGTCAAGGACGCTAGCGTTTATTTAGTGAAGCACGTCTCGCTGAGCGACGTCGCACGAAATAAAACGAATAAATAGCAGCATTAATTCTGCAGGAAGCCGTAAAACAGAAGCGATAAACAGTTCCAAACACTGGAAGGTGAAACAAAGGTCACTTTGACAGTGTTCTGATCCAGGAAGCTTCAGACGAGGGAGACAACAACGACCCGTTTGCCAGCCTGAGCCGCGGCTGCCTCTGTGTCAGCAGCACTTTGAAACAGATGCTGGCTCAGGTTTCATTAAGAAAAGTTTGAGTTCGAGTCTGGAGATGTTTGGAAACCCTCACTCCTAATTGGTACTCATCTTAACTTGACCCGCCTCCCACAGACGGAGGTGAAAGAGTCAGAACTCGTCCTCCACCCCAGAAAATTTTTTTTTAAAATTCACTTCCACTTGCGCGCACACACAAACACACACCACTTGATGGAATTCACGCTTTAAAAGGAGAGCACACACGTTTGGACGGAGCCTGAATGAACGGCTGGCGGTTCAAGTTAAACTTTATCGATCCCATGCTGGGAAACTTCATTCGCTGGAGCAGCAGATGTCACAGTGAGGAATAGAGAAGCAAAATAAAGTTAGGGTTAGAAATGTAAAGTGCAGGGTGAAATGATGGTAATAAATCTGACTGGATGTGGAAATAAAGACGCTTCCCGTTGCAGTAAGAAAAAAAAAAAAAAAAAACTAAAAGAATCTTTCACATGTGACAAACGAGTGTGAAGACGGCACAGCGGCATTTGTCTCTCGTCTCCCACCATCTGCTCCACCTCTTTACAAACCCACTTGTCTTCGGTGGAGACGATTCTCTGCCTAAAAGCCCCCCCCCATCCTCCTCCTCCTCCTCCTCCCACTGACATCCCTCCATCCATCTCCACTCCCCGGCAGTAATTACTGACACCGTGCCACATGCCAATCAGAGGCAAGCTGAAGAATGTGTAATCAGATGGAGTTTCTGTGCATGTGTGAGAATAATCCTCGACACGCCGAGTGATTCATCTGCGACCTGTCTCCCCTCCTCTCAAAAGAGGTTTGAGGAGAGAGGAAGACGCGGTCGATGCCGTGTGGGTGGAGGATGAAAACGGCTCTGAAAGCCCGACTTCAATTACACTCAGAGACACAGGAGACGGAGGATGAGACGGCAGAAAAGAGGGTGGAAAACATATTTAGACGCTTGGGTTCTCAAATGTTTTCCAACTCTAGAAAAGAGTTCAGTTTTAGAAGATGCAAGCAGCCGATGCTTCGGTTACTTGTGTATGTTCTCCAATCTGAGGAGCGTTTCTGCGCGCCGCCTGCCAGGAAGCATTTTATTTATCGTCAGGAAAGTTTCTCTGCAATCGTCAGACTTTCTCCACGAGAGCCTTCTATAAATTATTCTGCGTGACTGACAGGGAGAATGGAGACGGGCTGAAGATTAAAAACGGTCGAGCATCCTTGATTTTTATGCACCTCCTTGACGCTTTGGCTCGTTTTTAAGTCTGCGGCAGCGTCTGCGTGATGAGTGGCCGGGACAGCTCCAGGTCCGTGTCACTGATTAATAAGACACTAATCAAGTCTCTCACACACACACACACAGAGCGTGACCAGTGGCAGGGCCTCACATCCCCCCGCTGCTGTTGAATATTCCAACAGGTGGAATTATCATTCTGCATCAATTTAAACTAATGTGGCGACGCGTCAAGATCATGTCACCGTGACAACGAGAGTCTATTTAAATTCGCTCCTGTTTTGCGGGCGTTGACTTGTGATGGATGGATGATGACGATGAGCCAAACACGACCTTTGATTCTCCTCAGACGACAGAAGTCACTTCTAAACAAGGTTCACAGTGACGGTCATTCAGAGACAGTGTCTCTGAATGACTCCTGGAGGAGGAGGAGGAGGAGGAGGAGGAGGGGCTCTGCCCCGTCAGATCACATCTGAGTGTTCCTGACTCAGGTAATTGAGTCAAACCGCTGATGAGGGGGGTGGAGTCTCAAGGCAGCGCCCATCATTCCAGTCCTATTCAAAGCTCCCTGAACAGAAGTGAAAGGAGAGCGTGTAGACGGGAGGTCGGCGTTTAGAAACACAGAGAATTAGCGCTCCCTTACCACACAGACGGCTCGGTCGGATGCCTCCGCCCTCATCTTCCCCTCACAGTGAGCCCAGGTAACACAGCTACATGCAGCGAAACACAGCTCACCTGTGTGTGTGGCAACGAGCTTTCAGATGTGAATCTCTATTCTGGTCAGGTTCAGCTGAACTTTACTAAACCCTGCAGTGGATAATCATCTTTCTTCTATTAAGGCAGAAACTCATCATCGCTGCATTAATATAAAAGTGAGCCAGGGGCTTTAAGGCTTTAATTTGTTTTTGGGCTGCCTGGAAATCATTGTCTCATCTCCAGCCTTAACGGTCTCGCTCTGCTATCCGACCCATCTCCATGGAAGACTCACATCAGTGTGTGTGTGTGTGTGTGTGTGTGTGTGTTGATCTGTGATTGATGAAGATCTGCTCTCTCACTTTGGCCTTTTTGAATTTAACCAGAGCAACAATTTACAATTTCAATTTACCCTCCTCACAGCATCTGGTGAGTGTGTGTGTGTGTGTGTGTGTGTGTGTGTGTGTACAGTATGTTTGACTTGGATAAGTTATGAGTCACTGAGACTTATTCGGTTTTCATGAATGATTCAGTCGCCTGACAAACTAATAAACGGCCTCTGTCTCAGTGAGCTCGTGGGTCCACCTGAGATCTCTTCAATACTTAATGTTCTTTGCCCTGGACTTCAATTTAAAAATAAAAAACAAACACTGAGAAGACGGATGAGAGGACACAGAGGATTTGTTTTCCACGGGCTGCGAACGCTCGGAGGGACTCAAACCCACTGCAGGTTTGTTGACTTCAGTCTCAGGTTGAGAGAGAAGCTTTTTATTTGTTTTTACTTACGATTGAAAACTTGGACGTCTGAGTACAGTCATTCTGATTTTAATTACATAGCATTTTTAAGGAATATATTAACGTCCACTCACTTGAACACACAGGCCCTTTGGAGCCTTCATGCCCTGCGGTCAGACTGAAAAAGAGATTTAGTCGCTCTGATTTTACTTATTAGAATGATGATCCTCAAATTGAGCTCTTGGATAAAAGGAAAAGTCTATTTTTTTTTATTTTTATAAAGTTAAAGGTGAACGAGGATTGAGAGAGAAAGGCCGTTCTCTCTCGACATGTTCGCTGCTGCAGGCCATACCTTGTTCGTCTTTCTGTGTGTGTGTGTGTGTCAGACAAAGAGCTGCTCTGGTCTCCAGGGTGGTGACATTCGAAAGCGAGCCAGCCGTGCCATGCCAAGCTAACACCCTGATATTGTGCTGACATTTCCCTCCCGCTGGCTCCTGCAGCCTGTTTGCTTAGCCTTTCTGTGTGTGTGTGTGTGTGTGTGTGTGTGTGTGTGTGTACAACACTGGAACTGACCGTTATTTCAGAACACAGTGTTGGAGGTTGATTCGTTTACATCTCAACTTAATTACACTGTCAACATGTATGACTCAGGGCAGCATGTTGGTATAAACATGTATGACTTACCCATGACGAGTCGTCCTCGACTTCACCATGCCAGCACAGATGGCGGCAGCTGCGGTTGGGTTCTGACTCTGAGGAGCGAGGGCCCCCCGGTGTCTCCCAGAGACACTCGGGCCTCGTCCGGGCGGTCCGGACTGCGGCACCTCCCGGAGATGAGGGGGGCGATGAGAGGAAGAGGCTTAGACTCGCTGAGCTGAGCTGAGCTGGGGAGGAAGGTGGCGTTAAGTCCCGAGGAAGCTGCTCGCCGTGGGTCCCCAGGGCCATCAGGAAGAGGGGGTGAACTCAGGGAGGAAACTGTCACATGATTATAGGAAGTGTGAAAACCATTGATTTGATCCTTTCAGCTCCGCTCATCCCCCCCGAGCTGGAGCAGAAACCACGTGGCGTCGGACCGTGGATGGTCGGCCTGCTCACACGCTGCCTGCAAATGAATCTTCTTTACACAAATTCACCGCGCTGAATTATTTAGGCTGCTCCCGTGTTAATAATGCATCAGTACATTTATGGCGCAACAGCGGGGGCAGCTGACGACACCAGGCCAGGCTTCACGGGGGGAAGGTCAAACTTTAACTGTGCGACACTTTCGACCACTCAGCGGCTCCGGCCGTTTCGTCAGACTCTGCCTTGGCCCGTTGATATTTGCTCAGAAAGCCTCTGAGTTGGTTGTTTTCAAACCGTCAAGGTCATAAAAAGTTGTTATTCTGTGGATAAGTTACGTTTTCGGAGACGAGAGTTCTTCTCCTATTCACCTTGAATGTGAATGAGAGAGAATGCAGGTTTCACTCAGGGCATTTCATCAGATCCACTCGTCTTTCCATATTCTCACATCTGCGACGGCTGCTTTAAGAAAAAAAATCAATGCCCGCTGTGTCCACCTGGGGGCAGCAGACAGAAAACGCAACATTGAGGATTCATTCTTTACTTTGGGTCAGTTAGACATTTAACTCTCAATTTGATTTGTTTCTTCTTCTGTATTAAGGGAACTTTTCCTCAGGGGAATGAAAGTCCTGATGACATTCTCCCAGTATCGCTCACCAGCAGACGCTGGGGGAGGGAGCACAGGGGCCGACGGCTGGATTTTTGATGACTCCTCTGCTCTTAAATAAGCATTTTGACAAAGTGGATCGATTCAGACTGAGGAGCCTGTTAACCCCTAAGAGTGAAGGAGGCTGAGAGAGCAGCTCATTATTTTCTCATCTTCTCATCATCCATCATTTCGCCTCCATCCCTCCTTCATTATCTCAGAGTTTGTTCTCTGTTGTCGGGAAGTCGGCGCTCGGCTAATGATGCTTTTCTTCTCGCTGACCTTTGTCGCTGCAGAATGAACAAGTGGCTGACGGGCTGACATACACACACACACACACACACACACACATTTCATAACTGATTTTCACTGACTCATGGTTCATATAACACAACACTCTGTTTTGATTGTGGGCAGATAAATACTCTCTTTCAACTGTTGAATCCATGTCAATCAATTTGAGTCATTATTTTAATTATTGATTCATTCACAAATATGAAAACTCATCGGTGACATACTAGTGAGATTAACAGATGTATAATTAAACATCTAAGGAACGTCTGATTGGGACAAATGATGATCAAAAATGATGCAAGCTTGGTTTACAAACATTAAAAAGAAATTGTCTAAATCTAAATTTGGACCATTTCCGAAGTGGAAAGTTTATGGTTGTTGATAAAGGTTGGAAACCTACCGGCTGCTGGATTTATCATTAAACTGCAGTAAGAATAACGTCAGCATTGTTTCTACTTGTTATGCACGATGTCGCCTGGATAGGTTTAATTAACGGAGGTGCAGTCAAACAATAATTGCGTTTTGGTCCTGCTTAGCATTTCGCTCGGTCTCTCTGAAAACATCAACACACGTTCGGCTGTAAACAGTTGTTGCAGTCTATTAACTAAATGGCTTTTCTGGCTCCGACCAGCACAGAGAGAAGAAGGCGTCCGTTCCAACACGAGCCATCAATCAGATTAGTCAGAGGCCCGGGCAGATGGTTAACTCTGGGGACGCCTCGGCGTGAGAGTGCGACGTGTCGCCGCAGCCTCTGCCCCGCGTGCCGTCGTACCTCGCCACCTTTCCATTTCCCTCCTCCAGTGGGCTGAGACGCGGCGGCTGGGAGGAATGTCAGGCATGAGCGCCGACTCTGTCCCCGGACATGACACCGACTCTGAGCCCTGCTGCTGGAAAATGGGTCTGAGCAGCAGATGTTTTACAGGTTTTCTCCTCCTCAGATAAAAGTTCACACTCCGAAATTTGTGAAATGACAAGTTTAACTCACTTGCCTTATAAGCGGCTGATCGTCCAATCATTTTTCCACAGCCGCCGAGCTTTTAAAAGTCTCCTAATGTGCCGTGAGATCAACTTATCATGAGTAAGTAAATCTGGTTAAGACAGAACTCAATCAGTGAAAACCCTCGGAGCTCCCTGACCGGCTGTCTCTGGCCGTCGCTCCTCTAATTGGCAGCTTAGCTGTAAAGAGGCTTAGCTGAGATTAGTTATAATACCTGTGACAGTGGCTTGATCGGCCAATAAAAGGTGACGATACAGCAGAGTCCTGAACTTTAAAGGGTCCCATTAAAAAGACGTTGGGATCCAAGTTGAGAGATTTAAAACGGGGCGCCTGTGTGATCATGGCTATTGATCATTTGATCTAATTAAGTCAACAATTAAGCGAAGTTAAAGGGAAACTTAAAGTGTCAGTCTACCTCAGATATTAATGGACTTACTGGGATTACAAAGCTAACTCAAGACTTTTCTCCACAAATCCGAGAAGCTGAACTTGAAGGCTTTCCGTCTGCGATGAGGAGCAAGAACGGGGGAATTAGAATTCTCAGCGTCTCTGCGCCGTCTCTCTCAGACTGTCAACAGGCAGCAGAGTAGATAGCAGCGACTCGGGGAAAGCCTGTAGCACGCACTTCAAACAAATCCGGGGCCGCACTTTAAATTAAAGACAGCCAGTAAGGCGCCGAGAGATGGAACAAAACAAAAAGGAGGTGAAGAGCTTCCATCTGATCTCGCTGCGGCTCCAAGACAGACGAGTTTCTCCCCTGAAAAGGGCAGAGAAATAAAATGCTAACTCCTGATGGCGTCTTAATTAGACACACGCCGGTGACCTTTCCCGCACACTCATCAATAATCCGTGTTCAACACTGTATCGCTGCGTCTCTAAACCCCCGGAGAGGCCTGATTCACATGCACACAATGAACAATCCACTCTATTGTGGGAAATATTGACCGTAGAAAATGGAAATGCTAATACGCAACTCCCTCAAGCACAGAGCTGTTCCTGTAGAGCGGCGTGTGCGCGTACGCTGTGAACAGGATGTGTCATCTCTCGCCGCTGAAATTGGGTTTCTGCAGACAATCTGCAAACAAAAGCTTTTCACGCTGAAAACAAGAAGCAAAACCAAAAGGAGGGAACGCGAGATAAGACAGCGACGACTCCTGCAGCAGAGATCCAAATCAGAGGGGGAGGAAGTGACGGGAGTTAACTCAAGGAATCAGTGACACATCGTGCCAAAGATCGCGATAAAAACCAGTCGTTGACAAAAAGATTCAAGGTTTGCAGATGTTTTCGAGCTAGGGGGGGAGGGGTCGCCTCGCATCTTAATTATCAGCAATTAGCTGTTTCAAATTGCTTGTTGTCAGTCTGTTAAGTCCACAATCAAGAGAAGCATCACAACAGACTATTATACAGTGGAGGCTCATCATCATCATCATCATCGTCTCTGAACTGGGGTCCCTCCTGAAGTCGAGGCACCTCCTGAGCTGATAATGAGCTTTTACACGCTAATGGGAATAAACAGCCCATTAGGTGAGAATGAACGGGGTGGCTGGTTGTCTGGAGGCAACGTGAGGCTCAAAGGAAGCCGAGACGTGACGGTTCAGCTTTTGAACGTTGTTCGGCTGCAGACGCCGGGCCGACGGGACGGAGATGTTGGATTTGATCCTGTGCCGATCATCAACGTCTGGGCTCAACCGTCCTGGAGCTCCACATCGTAAAGATGTTTGAATCTGAGCCGAAACCCCGTCAACACTCAAGTAGCTACACAGATGTATCCTCTGGGGAGCGTGAATTCGAACGGAGAAACAGAACTACTGCTATTTACCGTCAATCATTTTACATGTGTCTAATTCCGTACGAAGAAGTCCAGAGAAATGTGTCTCAGACTCTAACTGTTGGAAATGCTGTAAAAGAAATGGAGGGAAGTTTAATTTCAGGCTTGAAAAAGTTCAAGAGTTAGTTGAGGTTCATGTTCTTCTTCTGCAGCTCCATCCGCGCGGTTTCAAATTTCATGTGGGGGAAAACGACGTGCCCACTCATCTGTGCCATAATGATGTGGTCTTCATCTCCGGGATTCCGTCCTGTCGGCTTCTGCTCGCGACCCGGGTATTTTATGGAAACATGTTGGGGTCCTGCATTAAGCTGCTCGCGCCTCACTGGGCTCCAGACTCTGGGCCCAGTCGGCCCGACTCTCCTGTTGGCTGTTTCACTCAGAAACTCCGTCGGCTCGTTTTGTCTAATTGCAATCAAAGCAGCGTTTTTAAAGTTAAAAGGAGGTGACGCGCACACCGAGGTCTATCACTCTGATGGGCTGCAATTCAGCTTCAGATGTTTTTCTACCTTTTTGTGATTCTGAATTTAATATCAAACCACATTCCTAATTAAAGCTCATTTAAATCCCTCGTCTAATCTGCGCCAGCACATTTCTCACTCAAGGTAAAAGACACTAAAGCTCACGGCGTAAATCTTGCGGATTTCATTATTAGTTTGAAGCACTGGGACCAAGAGGCTCCAGACGGTTAAACCGGCGATGGCTAACCAGCAAACAGCAGAGGAGCAGATTCAATGCTAACATGAGCCAAGAGTTGGGTGGACTGGGCTTTGCTGTTCTCTAACATGGGGAGAGAGGTGGCTGCAGCCTCAGAGGAGCTCCCTCTTTTGTGTCATACCATTTGTTTCCCTTTGGTCTTTTGGTCTCCGTTTCTCCATCTTTCATTTTGAAGAATCTCTCCACTTACAGTTGGCCCTGGATTATTCCGTCTGTCTCTAAAGCAACAGACAGTTGGGTCTGCCTTCCTCTGAAAGGTTATCTGCACCCTCAGCCTCCGGCGCCGTGCGCCGCCGGCCCGTTCCTGTGTGATGAACAGGGGTCAGATGTCCCCTCACTCCCAAGAAGTTTGCCCAGTTTAGTCGGCGAAGTGCTGCGTGCGTTGTTTTCGGAGCTGCGAGGACTCATCCATCCAGCAGCTGGGAACGTTCATTTCTCTCAGCAAAGTCGAGCTCTCCCTCAGTGTCCTGAAGAAAAGCAGAAAACTTCTAGATCTCTGCAGCTTTGACAGATTACAGCCCAGCACTGTCTCTCCCCACTAAATCAATCTCCCGCTCTGGTCTGCTCTGCACAGCGCTCGGCTCAATAGAAGCAGCCTCCACGTAGATTCTGCTGATGAACAGAAAAAAAAAAAAAAAAAAAAAAAAAGTGGCAGTGCACGGCTGACAGACATGTCTTATATGAGACACTTCACAGCACAGCCTCACCACAGATTCATATCCCCCCTCCTCACATCTCCGCTTCGCTCAAACTCAGAAAACTAGAGCAAACAGTGACATGTGGTAACAGCCCGACGCTGACAGACTGCTGATGAAACAGACGTGCTACACCGGGATCGATACACAGTAAAAGGACTAAAAGTACTTTTTACTTTCTGATTACTCACACGAGCGGTCGAGCTGAACTCAAGCTGGGAATCCATTTCAAAACTTTACCTCACGTATGTAACACTGGTTTATTTTAACTGTGATTACACATGAAAAAACCCGCCAACATTTTTTTTGCCATATTTCCCGTAAATGGACAGGCGATGCCTCGAGGGTTTCTGTTTCTCTGTCGGTTAAATCAAAGCGCCGATGAATTTGCATCTTCACTCAGCACAAGAATCAAATTCAGAACTTCTTTTATTGCTTTTTATCTGTTCGCAGCCTGACATCTACATGTTTATCCGATCTGCTTCTTTCATATGAGATATTTTAGACAGCAGCAGCCGAGGAGTCTTTCTGCCCCTGGGACAGACGACAGAAGACGCTGCTGTTTCAAAATCTCATTCTTCAATGTTGAATGGTGTCACTGTCGAGATCGAACCTGAGTGGCTCCATCTCTCAAATATTTTAGATGCAAAGGAAAGTAGTACACAAACATATTGGACAAAAAGTCTGTAATTATTTATGAGAAAATCTACAAACTAATGATTATGTTGAGAACTTTTTTGAAATATGCAGTTCTGGTCTGGTGTCCACGGACGTCCACCGAATGTGTAAACAGGAAGCTCTTTGCTAACTCGGCGCCTCCACCGGCCTCACAAGGCCGTCATATGCAAATCACATTACTGATATCCAGCCTCTGGTGGAGCTCCGGCCCCAAGTGGGCAAAACAAACCCGATCGATGCAGCTTCATGAATCAATTTTCAGGTCTGACGGACTTTGACCTAAATGTTAAAAGCCTCCTCGGAGAAATGAGGGTAAACATTTGAACCGTTCCTGTAACCGGGCGCCACCACCTCTGCTGCGCCCCGGTCCCTAACTGCAGCAGCGGTGGGAGGGAGAGAGATGGATGGCTGATCTGATGACTTCATTTATTATTCAGCCCTCGGTGAGACTGGAGAGGGACAACGGGCCGGCCGTGCAGGGAGGAGGCAGAAAAGGCCTTGGTTACTAATGAGAGTTTATCCTGATGATACAACCTCCCTCATGCATCTTTCATACAAAGGCCTGCACTCGTACACAAACACAGGAGGCTGCGTGATGCATTGGTGCGTGCAGCGGCATTAATGATTTGTGACACAGCCACGAGACCTTGAGTCTCTGCAGAGCAGTGCAGGAGCAATGCTGCTGAGGACCAGTGCAACGGAGCGTTCGGTCCTGAGTCGGGGAAATAATATAAATCATCCCCGGCGTAACCCACTGATTCACAGGTTAGGAAAATCCATTCCCATTCGTCTCATTCGTAAACTCGTTCTAACAAGAATAAACCCAGACAAAAGGTCGCAGAGAGGAATTAAGATGTTTCAAGTCACCAGACAAAAAAAAAAAAACAAACATACAGAATGGAAAAACATTCAAGTATTTATATGATGCACACCAGAGGACAGGAGGAGTCGTTTAGAAAGCACCAGTTCTAAAGTCGGAGCCGAGTGTTCCTACCCTACAAAGTCTCTGACACTTTTCATATCGGCGAGAACGACGTCTCTGTAGCTCCTCTCCAGTCGCTCCATGAACTCCAGGTAGTCGCTGAACTTGAAGCCCCGAACCGGCTCCTCCTGCAGGGGGGAGAGAAGAAAGGTCAACACCGGACCAAGTCAAGGGGCTTCCTAATGATGCATTTATTTATTTTCCACAGCTAAAGGTCAGTTCACTGCTCGGGCTCTGTGAGGAGCTGTATAATGTCATCTGTGGCTCCAGAGGTGTGAACAAACAACCCCTGGCCCCTGTCTGAAGGTCACCACGGAAGACGGAGACTGTGGAACAGTGGCTGTCACAACGAGACGGTGCACGTGGCTTCGGTTGCACGGGGAGTCGTGGAGACTCTGTCTCCTGCCCATGTCTCTAAATTGAGGGAGTGCAGCATTCGATTGCTGTAGTACCACTTTACAAAGTACTCTGGAAACTTTCTGTACTTTCAGTTGCCTTGTTGGTACTTTTAAAGAACAGATTGTTGCTGCAACTTTCATCAGCTCGTTAGTTCTAATACAAAGCTGCTGCTATTACAGCTGGAAGGGAAGTGAACTCCGTGTCCCGAGATGCGAACACACACACACACACACACACACACACCCACATGTTAGTGTTTGAGCTGGAGAGGAATAAGGTGGCATTCTTTCTGATCATCCTTTGTCAGGAGCTGTGAATAATTCAATGTAACCCTTTTCATTAGAGTATTTTGCATTCAATCTATTTCAAAGTCACAGAAAATCTAATTAAGTCTGTGCGATCGAAGGCTGTGACACGCCACTCCACAACATCCTTGTTTAGCCTTCGGCTGATGAAGTTTCACGTGTCGGAAAGGCGTAACAGAACCCGGACTGCAGCTGCATTCTATGCTGTTTCTTGGCTGCGTGAGCGACACGCATCAGACCAGACAAAATACTTTATTTGTTTCATTTGTTCAGCGAGGATTTTAATTCCAGCTGCCGTAATTGCTTCCCGAGCGTCTGCGGCGACAACCAACCTCGTGGGCAATGACAACGCTGCGACAGAGCAAACAGCTGTGATTGGTGCGTGTTATGCTGCGAGTGGCAAAATCAATTAGTAGCCTGAGGAGCGCTGCACGCACAGGACACCACCACCACCACAACAAGAACAACAACAACAACAACAACACGGCAAACGCCACCGATCCACCGCCGCTTAATGACTCCTGCAACTTGTCAGCACTTCCCTCATTTGCTTTCATCACTTTGCAGAGTGTGTGTGTTTGGGAGGAAATCTAATTTCAGCAGGTAAATAACTCTGACAAGAACGCGCTGTCATGAGAACACTGTCAATACTGAGAGTGGAATTTAAACACACTCTCCACAAACAGAGTTTCCTTGGTGCAGCCTCACGGAGCTGAGGGTGTGGAGGTTTTAAAACCTGAACCAAGACCGACGCTGACCTCCTTCATGATCTTTAGTTCCAAACGTTCCAAACACTAAATCCTCTCAGATCTCTAAGAAAATGTCTCGCTCAAGATAAAAGTTTGTTTTTTTTCCAGATCAGATTTGTGCAGTAGATTGAGAGAAATGTCTCTTTAACTGATTATTGCAGGTTGTAAATAATGTGGAGCCCTTAACGTCAGGGATAAATTAGCCTTCAGGCTGATGGAGAACTAAAATGATTCAAGGCAAAGGTACTAAATTACTATATAAAACACACTATATTTGACAAAAATCCTCTTTTAATTCTTAATTTATGGTTTTTATAAAGTGCAGGTCTGCCAGGTAATACCTGTTTGATCTACTGAAGTTAATGAGTCTGAGTTTTATCATCAGCAGAGCCAGTGACGCAACTTTAAAGCTATTAAATTCATATTTTATTGATGTAACGCCGTTCCTCTCGCCAAAACATGAGCACTACACAGAGCCTCCCGCACTGTCACAGTCTTTATTTTAGACTTCGCAGAGTGAGATTCATCCTGAAGAATCGTCACAACTCAAGTTGCCTGTTTATTAATCCGGCCGGCTGCTGACGCCGTGGAAACCATGGAGGAGACTGGAGATAAGCCACTCACATTGTTATCGTCTCTGGGAGAAAAAAAGAGACGCAAGGAGTTCAGTGTATTCTCACTAATAAGGATCCATTAATGCTCAACACTGGGACACAAAGCTGCTCACTGTACATCATAATATTCACCTATATAAAAAATATATATATCTAGTATCTATAGACAGTATCTGTTCCACCTAAAGCACATTACATCCCTCATGAAGTGATGTAATTATTTCATGTCCTATTGCTGTTTGCTTTAGCTCCAAAAAACCTATATCCTCTTTAAAGGGCACTTTATTTTTATTATTTGGCTCCGTGGTGTCATCGAACTTCCTGCCGACACTTAACACTCACATTTTTTTGACAACTTCAATCTCTCCACTTAACTTCACTGCTCTTAAACCCTCATCAGACTCAGAGCAATTGCAACAAGTCTTTTTAAATTTTAATTTAGATTAAATATAGATAAACCCCCTCTGTGAGACAGGATACATGTTGAGTATGGGAAAAAAAAAACAAAAAAAAACTCCATTACCACACGTGTCCGATTAAAACACTTCACTGTTGGCACACTGAGGCGCAGTGGAGAGGACAGCGAGGTCGTCAGACGCAAACCGGCGCGTCGAAAAGTTTGTACGGTTCAGCTCAGGACGAGGATGGTGAAAGTTCCTCTCTCCCACAAGCACAGTGCGTCTCCCAGCTGTCTCACGCAGCAGTATCTGATGCTCCGGCTCATTAGAGGCACTTCCTCAGATAAAGCCTCAATAACTGATCTTTTATTCACAAAAACTGTCAGCGGTGGCTCGTGGCGATGTTAATACCAGAGCTATCAGGCAGAGACGAGACAGTCTGAGATGCTTAATGAGTAATGACGATGAGTGCTTCATGTCAGGCCTTGTCTCACTCACACTGCCTGGGACATTAGCAACGCACCACATCTATCACACTTTGACTTTAGACCTTACGTCAAATCCTCGGGGCCGGTCCACACTTTGGCTTTCACCCGATTCAATGAGAAAAGCTCATTTCAGGGAAGCATATACTTCCAGAAAGGGGAGGGGGGGGGGGGGGGGAAGAGAGGGGGGGGGGGGGGGGGGGGGGGGGGGGGGGGGCGTACAAATTCAAAAAGTGGATTTTTTTATTAATAACCGAAGTGAATCATGGATGACTGGCGGATTTAAAAGAGTCTCACAGCAGGCGCTGCATCGCTCCTCACCTGCAGATACGAAGGTGTTAGAGCTGCAGACGTGAAGGAGAAGACAAACGATGCATTGAACCCCAGAATTAAACCTTGACAAATCACGTTAGCAGTACAATTTTAAACGGTAAAATAGTATTTGCAGGAAAACTATTATGTGCATTTTGCACATTGTCTGTTTACAGCCACACATCCACATCGCATTTTGCAGATTGAAAGTTTACTTTTGGAGCTGAGAGTCCTGATAGTAAACGTCTCACCTTGAGGAAGATCTGCAGCTCCTGGGACTGAGTGTGCTGCAGAATCTCTGGCTGCAGGTGTCTGAAGATGGCGACGCACAGGTACACCTGGTAGTCGGGGCCCATCAGCACGCAGGTGGAGACGTAGTGGCAGATCTCCGTCCAGTCCAGGTAGTTCCAGAAGCACTGCGTCAGCCAGTGGAGGCACATCTGTGGAAAGCGCGATTGAAAAGTCTACGTTTGCAGCTGATTCAGATGCACGTGTGACTTCCTCTGCATCTCCTGATGGTGCAGCGCTGCCGCTGTGCGTTTATATTTTAGGGAACGATTGTATCTGCAGCCCAGCAACGTGTGTATCGCCGTGCATTCAGAGACAAATGAAATGCATCATTAAAAATTCATTGCAAGTCAACTGGCAATAAATGTATGGAAGTTTAATACATCGGCAAAGTGAATTTCACGCTTCAGAGACACAAGTCGGACCGGAGGAGTAAACCTGGTGCGTAAAGATAGCTGAGCTCTAAACGCTCCAGATGCAGACTCGGTGGACGCACACACACACACACACACCCCCTTCCTGGGTGCTAACGCAGACGGGTGCCAGGTTTTAAATTGTATATTCCACGGTGGACCAATTAGATTAAGGACTTCATTAGCATTGTGCTGTTAATTGCTGTTCACATGGACACATGATAAAACAAGGATTATTGTGTGTACATTTTCACATTAAAGGTTTATGAGTTCCTCACAAAGCTGCAAGCTTCTCCTTCACTGAACTTTGAATAAACAGGTGAACAGCTGGCTCCTGTGCACCGAGGCCAGCAGCGGCTCTTCATTTACCGCGGCTTAATTACTGCAAGTAACGCTCAACACTCTGAAGAAGAAAGGCCAGCCCAACAGGCCATTCCCAGCAGTTAAGAATAGACGGCCGTTCGGAGGTCAGAAGGTCGAAACGCTCCCTTCGCCTCGGCTGTGCTGGTGGAGAGTGCAGTTTAAAGACAACATGGTGGAGGGTGGCTCAGGGAAAGGCCTCGGAGGGAGGCAGCGTTGGTTCACTGCGTCATGGTCGGTAGAATCTACTTTTGGTGTTGACTCTTCCTGATTCCTGAGAGTAGAAGGCGTTTTCTCTCAGTATTCTTCCCATTATAAACAGGCCATTAGAGCTGTGACTCATCAGAGCAGGTCTGGTCAGAGACTCAGTCTGTGTGAGACACTGAAGGTTCTCAGACATCACTCAGTGCTCAGTTTAATGTCACTGTGACGGGATAATAAACGTGACTGCGTTACATCAACATTAGCTTGAATATCCGGGTGTGTCTAAATGGCGGGGGACATTTTATAAAGGACATTTATACCCTGAAAGGAATTGACTCTTTGAATTAAACCCTGTGACTGTACAGAATTGTGGAAGCTCGGCATGGAGGACCACAAACACCTGATTAAAAGTGTTTTCCTATTCAGGATTCCTCCGCCGGCTCAGCTTATTCATCCTCCCTGTCACACTCTCCCTTTGTCAAAAACTCTGACAGTCTTGGATTTTTAAACATCTGGTGAATAATGCTCCATTTTTCCACTGCTGCTTTGTCAGACTTTACCGTCTGAAAACTCGGAATAGATATTTCCTTTACCGACTGAAGACCAGGTGCCGATTATCGCCTTGAAGCACAGAGCGCGGAGCTGAATGTTAACTCGCTGCTACAACCCCCGAGACGGCAGGTTCAGATCTTTGATGCTAATGTGGCGAGTCTTACGAGCATCCTTGCCGCCGTACAACGCGCACGCCTCAATTGTCAAATGCCGACACAAAGAAGACAGGATGAAACATGAGAGGATTCAAGGCGAAAAACGTTTTCTCTCCCTCAGTGGGAGAAGAATACAGAGAGCGGAGGAGTGGATAGAGAACTGGGGTCATTAAAAAAAAAAAAAAAAAAGAAAAGAAAAACAGATTAAATGTCAGGGCTGGATTTTGGTATTTGACATTCAAATGAATCCAAAGCATTATTAAAAGAGAAATAATTCACAGAGCAACAAAGCCTCCTTCACCTGCCTTTGATCTCGCCGATCGATTAGATATGCAAACAGAAAGAAAAATGGAAAGATGCCTCTCTCTGTGTTGTCAATGATGAAATGCTCACTTCTCTTTCTTCCCTCCATTAGCACCAGTGCACTGTGTTGATCTAAAAGGCTCAGAAAAATGGAAATTATCACAAAAAGATTTAAATATTTGATTAAAGCAAGCTGCCAGAAGTCTAGACGCCGACTATTGACTTCAAACTTCAGCAGGCTGACTTTCCCTGAGCGTTGATTCCTGTTTGAATAATGCATCTGGGTTCAGCTGCACCATTCTTACGCAGCTTAGCACGATGAGGCAGGGAGAAATGTTCATGAGGAGCGACCCAATAAAAACATTCTCGGTGAATCTGAAGTAACTCCAAACTTATTCAAACTCATACGGTGTGGAGTTTCTCAAACACTCCAAGAGCTTATTTTTGCAAGAATTATAAGATATATAATATAGGATATTATAATGATGGTGAGTTAAAGGTTATTTCTCATACTGTCTGTTGTAGAAACATTTACCTATAAACCTTTAGAACTGATGTATCCGCCTCTCTGTTTGTCTTCTTCATCTCATTCAAACAACAGTGTTATGGAAACTCCCCACATGGTTTATTGAGGCATTTGTCTTCCTCTCTAAAGACGATACCTGTGACGGGGTGAACCCGGACATCCTGAACGCCGAGTGCACCAGAGGAACCTCGGCTTTCAGCAGCATTTCCACGTAATGAGCCGTACACCAGTAGACAGGAGGGATCCCTGACTCAGCTGCTTCCACAGGAACGTGCACCTGTCACGACAAACACGGGGCGCTTTATCTTGATCTCAGAAATGCTGCTGGATTGAGATGAATTATTATTGAGATGAATGTCTGTGAAGGCCGTTGTGAGATCGCTGGACTCTTAGTTGAGGACACAATGGAAATGAAAACCGCGATGTAAAGACTTTATGACACGAGCTTCACTGTAGTTTACCTCTGCCTCTTAATTATTTCTGCCCTTTCTACCAGATCGACCACAGACGGAGGGTGGCTGACGCGTGGGGACGTTCACCAGCTGCATCGCAAACACGCGTCCGTTCGCACTGAGACGACAGACACCACGAGATGACAGGGGTGGGCATAATGAGAGGAAAACTTCATCAGCACCTCCGTTCTCCTCCGGCAATTTGGGCCGATTGAAAATAGACTTTCACTTCTTCCCTTCAGTCGCACCATTCCTTCATTTGTCGCTATCTCGGCCTCCCTCGGCTTTCTCAGCTCAGCAAATATCACCCTGTTTGTTTTGCGTCGTATTGGAAAATGAAAACGTCACGTGAATAAATGTTGCGATTCATCACCGTCTCCATTCGTCTGGGTTTTTCCTTTGCATGATGGAAATGAAAAGTGGGATTTAACGAGGACTTTTAAAATGTGCAGGATGAAATGAATCTCAGGTTGGGGCAGTGAGGCTCCATCTTTAGAAATCAGTAGGTTTTTAAGTACTTTTTCAATGTCCTTAAGGCTCGTTTAGAATAAAATGATAGACAAGGCATCAAAGTCCAAGTCTCATCTTTAATTTAAGGAGGATTACGTGAATATTTAAAGCGTTGCATGGGAGATATGGCCTTTCAAACACCAATTGCTTAAATGTTATGGGTTCAAGAGTTGAACTGAGTAACCGGTGGCATTGTCTGTCAATATTAGGATTCAGGAGAGTGACATGTGACTGTATGTATTCAGGCCTCTGTGGGTATTAAGGTCTTTCAAACCTTTTGATTTCTCCCTCTATGGTGCAACACTGTTGCAAATTTAAACCCCGGCTAAGTCCTTTTTTGTCTGCGTCTCAACTCATTGTGCCGTCTTTTTATATTTGCATGCCATTATACTCACAGATGCATGTATCCCAGCGGGCCAGATGAACGCGCAGGTAAGCAGAGACGAGAGGCCAAGCAACAAACGCAGAGATCGCTCCGCGTCCCCAGCCATGATGAGGAAAATGGTGGAGGCCAGCCAGTCGTAGCCTGGGTAACAATCCTGCTGGGTGACTGGCGGGCGGAGTTAAAGCAGGAGTCACTTCACCCTAAAGGACCCTAATCTAAAATACTAACAGTTTTACCCAGAGGAAGCACCTTCAACCTTTATATGTCATCTGAATCAACAACACGCAGCTTATTAATGAATTAATCTGGTTGTCGGTGGATCTTCCCTAAATGAGGCAATGAGTCCAAACCCTCAAACACAAGCACATCACATGGTGGAGCACACTCTTTGAAACTGATTGACAGACGAGCCTCATCTATTAATAACCCACTCTGTCAACACATCGCTAGTAATGATTAGGAATTATAAATAAAGCAGAATGAGAGTGTTTTCATTAAGCGTCACTGAATAACACTGGAAACACTTTCAAAATAAAACTCCCTCAAGCAGTTGTGTTGGGCTTCCCACTTTAACTGTTAACCACTCAAGGTTTCCACAGGAGATCAACAAAACATGTTTCTTTCCTTCTGAAAAGGATACTGAGCTTTGAAGAAGTTTTAATTCTCTGCGAGGACAAGAAGATCTTCAGGTGCTTCATTAGTAAAGTCAAGTCGTGCACGGAGTCATCGCTGAGCAGCTTCAGGTATCTGCCGTATCTGTGGAGACAAAACAGACACTGCGTCAGACTTCAAACATTCAAATGGGGCCAACAGGGATTTAACTGAGTGACTGTGGCCCGACTGTGGCACCAGTAAGGCTTGAGACAAATGGACTCCAACAGCAGACAACCACGTCTGCTGCCAAACAGGCTGGAGTAGAAACACGTTCACCAAAAACTGGACGACTGGAGCCTGGTCCGATTCATCTGAATCTTTGATGAGGCTGCAGATGGTTGGGTCAGAATTTGGCATCGACCGCCTGAATCCAAGGACTCAACCCGCCTCTCAACGGTTCAGGGTGGTGGTGGTGGTGGAGAACGCTCCATGGCACGAAGCAAAAACATTCCCCAGACTGGTCTCATGAACGTGACTGTGAGCTCAATGAGCTGCAGGAAGCCGAACAGATCTGACACATGGAAACGTCACGGATTAAGTCTAAATTCGTGTCTCACACAATGTAATCCAACACGACGCAATGCTTTGAGTGAAACGTTCTCATGCTGCGCTATTTTGACGCAGTAACTGCAAACATGACACGTTCTGAAACTTCTCAGCTACAAAGCTCCTGCAGGGACGGCGTCGAAGGAGTTTTATCCACGATGTAATGGAGCAGCGGGGGGGGGGGGGGGCCTTAAAGACAGAAACGAGCAGAGTGAGAACAGTAACACTCGTCGGGGGGCCTACTTATGGAACCAGGAAGAAGAGACAGCGGGTTCATTAGAGAGAGTGGATCAGCAGGAGAACACTTAGACTGCACCTCCGCCAGGTGTGAAGGTCTGAACCCTCGGACCACAGGGATTAATATCCATTCATGGTTTCTCATGCTTTCAGCAACTACAGTCAACATGGACTTTAATGTCCACAAGGTGTGGACAGAGCGTCTCATTTGTTGTCCTTCAGAGAATCCAGCAGCTGATTTAGGAAACAGTGAACACCGCCTCTCAGAAGAATTTTCTCTCATTTCCTCAGCAGTGAAATGTGACTAAAAATTTGACTTTACGTTGCAGATTTAAAATAACTAAAAATAAATAAATAAAAAGCGAAGTAAATCTTCTCTTCGCTCATTTATAGTACGAATAGTTTGTGTGTGCGTTGTCACGCGTGTGAAAGAAGCAGCAGATGTGTGATTAGATTTCGAACTGTAAATGTGTTTGTGAGTAATCAGATCTGTAAATGTTGCAGTAATCACCTTTGACTGCGCTGTGTTTAGCGCTAATCACCGAAAGTTAGCGCGTTAACAAGATGAGCGAAGACGAAGGGGACTGTTAAAATGACACCTGCTGTTGTTGTCGCTGTGATAACGCCGGCATGACGACGACGCTCATCTTCAATTTGAGACAAGTGGAGGAGACGGCGGTTCGCAAACGACGGTATCAAACTGTGGCAAAAGTAATTCATCCAAAGATAATGGCAAGCACTTCTTCAATGAGAAAAACTGTGAAACTGTGAAACTCCCACAAAACCGAAACTGCCCAATCTGGAATTGTTAAAAACCGAATGTTAAAGCGAAGAAGAATCCCCAGATCCACTTCAACATTTCACATCGTTCCTTTACCCATAACACCTCACTCCACCAGGTGGAGGGAAGTTTTCAGGCGGCTCCGGTCAGTCTCTGGGCAAATAATCAGCTTATAAGACTCCACATACCTGACACACGTGTTGATTCCCAGCTGGTCCACAGACGACAACGGCTCATCCCTCACTCTCTTCTCCTCGGCTGTAAAACAAGGCAATTAAAAGTGAGAGGTGGTTATTATCAAGATGAGATGAGGACGGAGGATTCACGAGGTTCCAGCTAAGGGACCCATTAAGACAGGGGGGGGGACTGGAAAAACATGACAACACATCATGCCTCGTGACTATCAGGGGTACAAGAGATGTGATGTCGCGCTAATTAATGTTGTCGCTGCCAGTTTTACGGCAGTTGCTCGGCATTTGATTGTGATGTTTGCAGGGCACCGTGGTATCAAGGTGGTAATTCCACTAATGGTCAGCCATTAGTCATTTTACAGCCGGGGGTTTGTGAAGTCGTAACTCACGAATTTAGGAGTATAATGAGTTTTGGAGAGAACAAAAAAAAATAACTGACAGTATGAACTTTTGAGCCTTGTGAGAAAGCTTTTTATCTGCGAGCTTAAGGCCTCTGCAGCCGGGCCCGACTGTGCTGAGCGTGCTGGAGCAGCGCAGCTTTAGATCCGCATGCCAAAGCTTTGTAAAGACTGTTGAGCTATCCCTCTCCTGCTGCTCTCATGGGCTCTTACTTAGCACCATTAGCTGTGTGAAGAATCATAAAAATATATTAGCTTTTTGGATTTCCAGTTGTAATTGTGTGGAGACAACGATGAATGAAGCAATAACTGAAGCAGGAGGAGTGATATTTTGTTGTGGGACATGTTTCCGCCGCTTTCTGGCTTCGGGGGGGAAACAGAGTGTTATTATATTTCGTGTAATGGATCTCCTGCTTCAGACAGTTTGTGCGGAGATTATGAGGAGAAGTATTATCCGGGCAGCTTCTGTGGCTGGGAAAACTTCAAATCCAATTTACAGACTAATGGTGCAGAAATGTGCGAGGGGAGATGATAATGCAGTGGCTGTAATCTACACATCGGAGTGATAATTCAACATTGTTAGCTTCGGAAAATCAAAGCCGGGCAATTCAGATTAATACCAGGGCATGGAATCTCATATTAATTGAGAGAAAATAGCTTTAGGTGAGGGCATAGCGTCCCACCAGGACACGTAGCTCTGAATTTCCTCTCTCGCACCTTCTCTCCTCACGTATTAACACCTCTAAAAACCTCTTGCTGATGGCAATTACTGTCTAATGAAGATGAATGCCTCCTTGTTGTATTTATTTCTTGCCTCCCCCTTCCTCTCTCTCTCTGTCTTCCTGCGCCACCGGAGTCTATTTTACACTTTGTAATAACTATAATCGCAGCCATTTAACTTAGCTTGTAAGAGCCGCTGTTGAAAGATGGCACCGGCGATGCATCTCTGACATTTGTTGGGACAATCTGTTCTCAATTGCTGAGCAAAGCGAGCGCGAGTTATGAGGAATCTGCAGCTCTGGGTCGATCCAGAAGCTCTGGAGAAATGAGAATCGTGAAAATGAAGAAGTCTAAAGAACTGAGGACTGATGAGCACACATGTACAGGGAGCCTGCACCATCCAGGGTTCGACAACAGCCTGGCCTCACAAGAGCGTGCGTGAACTTCAGGAAAGTGTAAACGCTGCTGACACGCACATCCACCAGCATCCAGGTGGAAGCCCGCAGCTGCCTTCTGTTTCCACATCTTAGTCCATTAACACCTCCTCTGTTCTTAATAAGACGGAGTAGACGCCACTTCCTGGAGAAACCCCCCACCGCCCCCCTCAGCTCCTGTTCAGCTTCATGATTCAGGATGACAGAGAGCCTCCCAACAAACTTCATCACAATATGGTGCAACAACTGTTCAGCTGCAGGCCGGTAAACACCGCGGCTCGTGATCCACGTACCGTTCACTCAGAACGCCTCACGCTGTCAGGACAGGTGACTCCGTCACCGACTTTGATTTATAATAAAAGATAGAGAAAAGGATGAAAGACTTCCACATATCAAGCATTCCTTTGCCATGGTTTAATCACACCATCTAAGCAACTTTTTTATTTTATATCTATATACGTGCAGCCCCCTAGCGTCCGTATCTCTGGGGCTTCGCTGTGTCGCTGTGGAAAGAGGCACCGTGCTCAGCACTCAACACAAATTACTATGGAGCATTAAATTAAATTTCACTTTCATTTACTTTTATGCAAATGCCTTGCCGGTGCTGGGAGCTTATTTTCGACACGATGACAACAATATTAGTGCCAAAAACACGATTTGTTTTGATGATAAATAAACATTATATAAATTCATATTTGCTTAAGCTGAAAAATATCTTCCATTTTGTCATTTTACAAAGAAGAAAGTGCCTGAGTTTAATGGTAAAATGGTAAAAGAATCTATTTAATGCTTCTCTCGTCTGGTGGACCACTCAAACACGACAGGACGCGCACTCACAGTTTTACCATTCTGAAATACTAATAATGTGTGAATTAAAAAGCAATCAAACAAAACGAAGGGAAGACGTGATGAAATGGTCTGAGCACCAAGTAAAACTTAGAATAGAAAATGTCTTTTTTCAAAAGAAATTTTGAAGGGATGCCAGATATGTTCCCGTCCATGTTGCGGTCCGTGTCTTTTACCTTTTATAAATGTCCCTCACAAAGAACACGTTTGCAAAAGCAGAGAGGGGGAGAGAGAGAGAGATGGAGAGCCACAGCAGGTGCAGCTACTTCGCGCACTTAACAGAGGGAGAGAGAGGGGAAGGCCTGTGTTTTGAGTAGCCCCCAAACAAACGCTTGTAACTCAAAAACTACAAGTCCTATCTGAAAACCAAAAACACTGTGAGAACCACAAGGCTTTGGCCTACGCTCACCATCTCCTATCATGGTTTATGGGAGAGTTCAGAATTAGGGAAATGGGAGCAAATTAGAAATGTTGAAGTTTTGTCTGGAAAACATCCATTTTGTCATCTCCCATAGACAGCCATGTTAAAGTTACAGTGCCTCACTCTAACACCACTTTCCGAACAAATGCTCGTAACTCAAAAACCACAAGCTGTATCTACAGAACGGTGCAGAAATGAGGGCGTGGCTGCGAGTTAGAAACTTGTGAGTGATTTCTCTCCGTCTGGCTGTTTTTCTCTGAATTTAACATGGGAGTCAATGGAGACAAGAAGCCGGAAAAGATTTTTCAAAAAAATATTCCAGCCAAAACTACACCACGTACAGATGTCAGAGTGGTATCGACGCGAAGGTAACAAACTCTATTTTAATCTGATCTGAAAATGGAGTCTGTGCGACTTTGTAAGGCGATGCTAGAAGCGTTTGTTCGGCTAAAAAGTGATCCAAAAAACAGCAAACCCATTGCAAACGCAGGCCCCCGCATCCCTAATAATACCGTAGTAATGCCATGCATTTGCATGGGCCGAAGGCATCCCTAATTAATATATAATAAAAATGTATTTATCAACCTCCTTAAATTCAAATTAATAAACAATAAAAGCCTTGAATCATTCAAATTAGTATGATGATGATGAGGACATTTCATTTGGTGCACGATTCTGCAGTGATGGTGAAAATCCCAAAACGAAGACATGATAATCACAGAAAGGATAAATGGAGAACATGCGTCTCATGCAAGGGATCGTCTCATGTAAGGGATCCGTTTCAGCTGCACGTGTGAAAATGTTCTTGCACCCACAGCTCCCACATCACAAGTATCCTAAGTCTCTCTGTTGCTTTAAAATGAAGGTTCTCCAGTTTCTATTTCACACAGGCGCACACAGGCGCACACAGGCGCACACAACGATTGCATCGCCATCAAATATTCCTCCCACCAAATCACCTCTGAGGAGACCAGGGAGCTGTCACAGCTCTTGTTGAATTCAACAATCTGCCAGATACGTGTAGGGTATGTGTATGTGTATGTGTGTGTGTGTGTGTGTGTGTGTGTGCCTCTGTATTTGTGATTGACGTCTCGACGCTGCCTACAGTCTCATTCTCTCTGTACCGCTTGAGTGCTGTCATTGTACGCAGAGCACAGACTCATTTGCTGTGTATTAACCTCCGTCAGTTCCCTGATCTCGGAGTCAGGAAGTCAAGTGTCCAGCAATCTCATTTACTCCACCCGCCGGACCGGACTGTGTGGTGCTAGACAAAGGGAGCACATTTCATGCCGCCACCTCTGCGTCTGAATAGCCCATTGTTCAGCCAGGTGAGGTGCAGCTAGAGTGTCTTCTTCTCGATACTCAAAATTCCAGAGTGATCCTCCCCTGAGGTGATTTGTTGCTGCATGTTGCAAGTAAACTCACTTGATGACTTAAATCTTGGAGAAACTTGTGAATAATTTTCCAGGTATAAGACTCAGTGACTGCATTCAGTTAAAAACATGTTAACTATTGGCACTTCATTCCCTTTAGGAGGAGATTTACACAGTGGGAGTTCACTAATTAGCAGCATTTCTGTGTCCTCAGATTTTTTAGCCCAGCGGCCAACTTAAATTATTAACCTGCCTGATTTGGGAAACATAACATATTTCATCCTGGGGTAAAAAACTGACCTAAAATGTAGTTTTCAGCCGGTCCGCAGAAGCGATATCCAACCTCCACATCACACTGAAGTAGTGTCAACAAGAGGATCCCAGCGGTGTTCGGCAGCTCCCTACCACCCTGCTGATATGCTGAGCTTTCAAACCACCTCAATGACCGCCACCTGAGAGACCTACAGTTTTCTTCTGCTGCCAAAAACCTTCCTTTCTGAGTCATCTGACATTCTGCCAGAAGCTTTCAGTCCTTCAGACCCCCTGATACCAGTGTGCTGATTCAGGAGTCCCTCGAGCTGACAGAGCTGGAACGCCTCGGCTAACCTTAACCTTGCAGCGGAGGCAAACTTCCTCAGCAGGTAGAGTTAAGGACCATGCAGTCAGGGTCAGGTCATGTTAGTCAAATCTGTTTTTATGGTTTAAAGTTGCAAACCACACAGTTTCCTCTGAGGGGTTTTATAATGCGAGTACGAGATGTTAACCCTGATCCCGAGACTCTCCACTCGGGAAGAAATACAGAACTTAAATTTATGTTCCAAACACTAAGCATGTGGCCTCTTCCACTGAGCCACTGCACAACGTTTCTATGGCTAAATTGTTAATGAGAAAACGGAAGCGTGTTGCTCGTCTCCACTGACCTTTGTACTGAGCTGGGGAGAAGAAGCGCTCCGTGGCGGAGCTGGATAGACGGGAAACAACCTTGTCCAGAAGGTCAGCCAGCTCTGAGGAGAAAAGACACACATGCACTGTGAGATGAACGCTTCAACAGCTACAGGAAATAACAGGCTGCAGGCGTGACAGCGTTGCATCGTCTGCCGCAGAAGATCATGCTTCATGTGGAGGAGCCGGAGTAAACAGCTCTTAGTGTCGTATCACATTGCTATGCAAAGACAGCACCCGCAGGCACTGTAGACCTAATTGTGGAAATAGAAGGAAACCCTTGGGTGCCTCTGAAGGTATTAAATATAATGCAGTGCCAGTCTCTCACACTGCAGCGGCTCAGGAGCAAAGACTCCACCGGAGAGGGTTGAATTTCTTTCTTTGACTTGATTTCAGTCAACAGTCAATATTTATAGCATTTGCTTTCATGGATGTCTAAAATAGTATTGAACGATTATTTCTTCCTGATGTCCTGGGTACTGTATGAAATGTGTTCATATATAGAAAATAGCTGATAGAACTTTATTAGCTGCGTAATTGAAGCTATAGCTCAGAATCAGCTCGATGTTTGTGTCTCGTGTTACGTATGAAATTGTTTGTCCTCCCGTGGAATTGTACAGTTGTATACATTTGTCTCGTATTTGATATACGTATATGTGCCTATATGAGCTCAAACCTCTTTCCATTTCAATGACTCCATATATGAGAATTCAGTGATACTGCTCCTCAGTGTCCATCGATATCCCCTCCCTCCGACACAGTTACAGCTGATTAAACAGGATCTTATCGGGCCCTGTAGTCGAAGGGCTCCAGCGCCCACAGATGAAGATAAGCTCGGCGAAACAGGGCGGAGGAGGAAGTCCTGTTCATGCGAGTGCTTAACATGCAATAAACTAATGAATCCTTGTGGAGACACACCAGAGCCGCAATCATTATAAAATACAGCCTGCAACTGCCAGCGTTACCCAGAATGCAACGCTCCCCTATGAGCATCCCATTGTCGCTGTTGAGGGAGACCAATTAGGCGATCAATAGGCCGACGAGATAGGAGGCATTGAACGCGCACACAGTTCTAATCGCGAGTGTTTGGATGAGGAGATAGAACAGCTAATCCTGTTTTGTCGTGCAGCTGAATGGAAGACACAAGCGTTAATCACAGCATCTTCCTCCACAGAGCTAGACCTCAGTAAACCGCAGAGGAAGTTCACTTTATTTAGTCGTCAGTCTATAAATGATGGAGTTTCCACTTGCGAATGTTCCTGAAAAAGTAGAGTGCCAGGTTTTGCATAATTAATGATCTGCCGAGTAAATAAATCTCGATCTTAGCCTTCCCTGTGAAAAGCCCTAAATGAGCTGCGTGGAGCCGAGCATGAGTTCAACAGTGTGTTGATGAAAGGAAGCAATCACCGTACGGTGCATGCATTAATGACAAGATGGCCGGCCTTCCTTCGCTCGAATGTATTTTTCCTCCTTGAATCACGGCCATTTACTACCTTCCCCTTCCTTCGAAAGTAGGCATCAGAGAGGTTTTGTAGAGGCTGTCAATAGCAGTGATGAGCTCTGGATGGAGGTTACGTTAGTGAGGAGGTGCAGCTGCAGGACGATAGAAAGGTCCTATACCCATTATTATTCCTGTACATATTATTACAAGTGGCTTTTTATGGAGTAAATCAAAATGTATTTTTATCTAAGAGGTGATCAAACACTACTTCCTCGGCCTCACATTTAGCTCTTTATCACAACTACAGCAGCTCTTTACTCATAAATAAACTTGATGATTGTCAGAGCAGGGACTCCATCCCTGCAATGAGCGTAATCCCAGTTGAAACTTGCATCTTACCCTTTCCAGTGACAATGCTGGGGTCGGAGGTCAGGACTTTGCAGTAGTGACGCCGACAGGCCACCATCCATTCCTCCTCGCTCACTGTGTCTGCTGACGATGATGATGATGATGATGCCAGAAAGGCACTGATCTCAGAGTCTGTAAACAGAGAAAAGACACGATGGGTGATAGGAGAAAACAGTGCACGTGGTAATGTCCACATCCAGAGCATTTCTCTGACCCTGTGAGTGCTGGAAGATCCTCGGTGGTTCGGGGTAGTAGCAGGGAGGTGGAGGGTAGCTTGAAAACATGGGCCAGGGATAAGGATGTTCACCCTGGACAGAGCAGATGAAGAACTCCTATTTATGGCTGACAGGCTTACACATGGGGAATTCTAAACATTTATGACATGAAACATGAGCTAAATACCACACGTGACTGTGGGGGGGATTAAGATTATTTTTCAAACCTCCATGCTTCATGTGAACATTCATTTCTGCACCGCTCCAGCTGCTGGGGTATTTATTGCTGGCGATTATGTTGGATTTGTTAACATTAGTAATTTAATTCACTAGAAGCTCATCAGCATTTTAAAACACTGGAAACTAGTACTGTAGATTAATTCATTACAGAGTAATTATTTATTGCCAGGCTGATAGCAGTTCATCACGTAACATGTTTATTTGTATTTGCTTTCAGTTATTTACGTCTATTAAACCCTTCCTTCTCCTCTTTCATTTGTTCCCGTCTTTGTAACCCGCTGCTGTTTTGCGTTGCATTCATTTCGCCTGTCATGACTTGTTTTTCAGAAGCACAACTTCCAGTCATAACTCAGCGTGAGACTTGCCAAAACAATGTGCTCTAAATGTTAATAAGGTTTAGAGAACGGGGCTCTTTATCCACATGAGGATTCCTGCTGGTGTTTGAGTCCACTCATCAAAACCATTTACAAGAACAAAATCGCAATTCCACCTCTTACTTCTCAACCACATCTTAGCTTTGTAATTTATGAACTGCATTAATTTTTCACTTGAAGCCAGGAAAGACAATCGTTCAAAGTTCTAACATTCGCTCATATTTTATTTTTCCTGAACATTTCAGCTTTTATTCATCAGCTCTGAGCGCCTTTGATTCTCCGTGTGTAACAGCAGAGATGGAAGGAAACAGGCGCTGAGCTAATTTACACTTTCCCATCAGAAATCTCCTCCATAAACTTTCCTTTCTCTCAGTGAAGAAAAAAAACAGTGTCTGCTTCGCATTCAGCTTGAACAACAACTAAATAATTGATCTCTACAAGTCTGACTTAAAGAGGCTCAGCTGCAAACAGCAACTTCATTTGTATTAAAATTGCTGTCGCTGGTGGAAGCATTTTTTTTATTTTTTTCCCCTTTTCCGTCAAAGATAAATATTGTTGAGCAGCTTATATGTTTGTCTTCCTGGAAGATGCTTTGAAGACAATATTGCACCAGCAGATATTTATTTTAGATTATTTGCACAGCGAAATGTCAAAAACACAAACGTCTTTGATATTCGGTGTCATAGAGCTATTTTGGTTGTATTGTGGTTGTGCGCCACTTAGCGGGTTCATAGAAAAATATTTACAGCTCGCAATGAGGGAAAAAAAAGGAACTGGATATGCTGCAAACACAACCTGCTGCAGGTTGCTGAAGCTCAAGACTTCATTTCTAAGGATAATCGAAGCACCTGCAGCTAGCAGAGCCTGGAGACTGGGTCCCAGAGGAAGCAGAGCTTACCTCTTGTAGAGCTCGAGGAGGGAGCCTCCTCTCTGAGGGACCTCCGACCACACCCACACGGACCAGCACGTGGTTCCTCTCCACCGAGAGGCTGTCGATGATGACCTCCCTGACAGGGATGAAGGAGATCGACCTCGGTGTTAACATGTAGGTGCAAACGAATGTGCAGATAAAAAAAAACCCCATCACAGCCGTAATAGTCAGGACAAGGTTGTGTGGAAGTTAATGTGGCAACCACACCCCGTCAGTTTGGTGCCCCTCAGACAGGTGTCACTAACAAATGATACCGAACTTTGAATGAAGCTTCTGAATGACTGTGACTGTATCATGGCTGCAAGGTAAGAAAAGAAAGAGAGACGGTGTCCATGTTAAATTTCAGATAGGATCAGAGGATTCCAATTATAAAGGCTCTGTTGGGGATGAAGACTTTCTGCCTTGGTGGATAGTTCTGATAGCGGAGGCAATTTGGGCTTGAAATTGGTAATAAAATGGGACTATATTCCTGCACAGCGCTCTTTCCAAGTGGAGCCTGCCTGCCACAAAGTGTCATTTGCATAGATTTTTTTAGTAAGAAAATAGTTCAAAAGGAGGAGGTAAAATAAAATGTGCACATTGCCCTTACAATGTGGCAAATGTAAATTTCATTTGAACTGAAAAGGTCGGATCAAATCAAGACAGGCACGGAAAAATCGGGGGGGAAATCAACAGTAATATTTCAAAGTGGGTAGAAAAGGGGAGGAGGAGGAAGAGGAGATGATGTCCATGATGATAATAATGGCAGCATGAGGAAGGAAGAAGGAAGAGGAGAGAGGGCGATGGAACGGTTAAAATTAGCCAGTCATCGATCTCCAAAAACGGAGCCAGAACTCAGACATGTGATGTAAGTTGGCATTTCAGGGCCATTTCCATTCATAAGCAACAGCCACGGCTCTGCCTCACATCACAAAGGAGAGTGGGGGTCTCGAACGCCCACTTTCTGAAACAGCCTTTTCACTTTCTTCTTCCCATAATTCATTTTACTTTGACGAGGCAAACAAACAAACAATCTCTCATCCTGGGCAATGATTAAATGTTCTGTCACTTCAGAGTGATGCTCGGGGAGGGAAAAAAAAAAAACCTTTTCTGAATGTGAACGAGGCTGAATGACTATGTTAGAGTTTAACACGTCTGCTGCAGCAGCTGTTCAAATGTCTAAATGGCTGATATCACTTCCTGTAGCTCAACCTGCTCCAACTGGAATAAATTCTGCTTCTTGGAAAATATGCTGTGGCTGAAAAGGCGGGGGGCGGGGGGGGGGGGGGGGGGGGGGGGGGGGGGGCCTAAAAACAAACAAACAAATAACTCAAAAGCAAAGCAAATTCATCAGTTCATACCCGGCACCCGAGTCAGGCTCGGTGACGTTGTCTCTCTGGCCGTACAGCAGCAGGGAGCAGATGCTGTATTGGCTCTCCAGCAGCAGAAAGGAGTCCAGATTACAGCAGAGCACACTGAGCAGTCTGCGGCAGCACAATCAAACAAAACACAGACATTAAAAACACAGAGGGGACTGCCATCATGAGATACTAGTCAGCAGTTATGCCCGTAATGTGCCTGAAACTGGAAAAACCAAGCAGGCAGGCCCCACAATCAGACTTTGGTCGTCTCTGCGAGTCCTGTATCAGTCAACAGCATTTTTGTGCAGCAGCCTGCTGTAGCCAATCGTAAGCTTTGTTAAGTGGCAGCCCTGAGGGAAAGGCTTCATGGTTGATTTTCTGTTGCTGGTAATGACACCAGGCTTGAGCAGGCTGCTCAGCTCCAGTGGCATTTGGAGACATTTAGGCGGCAGAGGAAACCCAAGAGCGTGAGAAAGCTGCACTGTTCTACATGGTCTGTGGAGAGGAGACGCTTCATAGCGCATTTACAACGAGCATCGATGGTCTTAACGTGAGTGTCGCAGCTATAAAAGGAATTTCAATTGATTTTCAGGTAAATATGTTATGGCTCATCTTCACGGAGACTTTGTGTGACTGCTCACTGAAGCGATCTCAGAAGTGTCACCGCAGAGTTAATGACAACAATCTAGTTAATGTTTATTGTCGCCCATCTCCCCAGACTACCCCTGCAATTAATTATGTCAGAATTAGTTTTGTAAATTAGATTTCTATCAGATTGCTCTTCTCATTATGTCAGGTGGTGCCAGGTGGACAAGTGTCCCTCCCATTTAAAGCCCGCTAACCACTTTGGATTAAGCCGAGCAGAATGTTTTGCTCGTCCTTTTTTGGAAATCTTTGCAAGGGTGAGACATTTTTGTAGCTGTGCCTGATGTGCTGTGGAGTTACATGAACTCCTGTTTTTCTGAGAGCTCCATCCCTCATCCTGACAGCAGCTGCAGGAAGAGGCTGAGGATCGGCGCGGCCCGCTGACCTCTCACTGCGGGATACAAAGGAGCTACAGAAGCGGACCGTCTTCCAAGTTTTCATTCCGGGGCTGCGACTAATGATTATCTCTATTACCAGTTACAGCTGATTATCCTTCTGATTCATCTCTTGGTCTGTGAACCATGGGAACATAGTGAAAATGGGCTTCACAGTTTCCCAGGGAACGACAGCCTGACACAATCAATTGGTTTTTGTGGTCGGACAGCGATGCTTCTGTCAGAAAAGAGAGGACATAAAATGGATGTGTGAGATAACTGAAACACTCCAACTCCTCGACTGTAAGAACTCAATCCTGCTGAGAAGGCGTCTGCTCCACTCTATCGAACGTTGGACTGGTATTGAAACCTCCACTCGCGGCAGATGATTAGTCCCTTGATTATGAGCGAGCATGCATCAGGAGACGAATGTAATCTGCTTGCCAGGATGACAGACGATCACACTCATGATTGATTGGTCACGCATGGTGTGTGATGCAGATGGTTTGGCAATTTGCTCGACTTATAGCGAGTGGCCAGGAGACGTTTAAATCAAACCATCGAAAGCATCACATATATGCTGGAGAGCATTCCAATGTAGCGGATATGAAAAACTTAATTGTCAATCATAAAATCATTAGAGAGTAGTGAGTCCCTTTCCCCATAACTTTCATTCCAGTCGTGAAACATCCATGAAAGTTAGAGAAAACGGAAACGATTAACTCCCCAATAGTTGGCAGCTCCCAGTGCGACCACAGACGGAATATTTCTGCTTCAGCAACAATTCAGCTGGGTGAACCGTGATTGTGGTATTTCCTTTCAATGCTTTGTTTTTTATAGGTTGTGTTATCACATTCGTAAAAACATTCAATCACGAACATGATGAAATGTAGGACATTAGAGGCAGCCAAACAATCTAGACGGCGGGGGGGGGGGGGGACACTGGGAAAAGTGGTGGTTGCCATGACAACAAAGCAGCTTTAGCAACAAGGAAGACAGCTGAGGGATTTTAGCTCATTAGCTTGTGAAGAGCGAGAGACGTGGAGGAGAGAGGTGGTTTCTCTTTTTCTACGGGGACCGCTCTACTTGAGGGATGCTCGGCGGCGCTCATGATTCGATTTGGTTTGAATACGATAGAAAAGGTCAGCGCTGTGGTGACATTACACGAGAGTGATGTGCGTGAGCTTCATGCATGAGAGACATTTGGTCAATTGGTCATGAAAATTGCCGAGTTCAAACCAACTCCTGAGGTTTCACTTTTGAAAAGACAGGCTTAGCAGCACAGGATTTATATTTCTGTCAACAAATCCCCCAAAACCAGCCCTGAATGTATTCCACCCAGAGCCACCGAGCTCTGCTGCTGTCCAAAAAACAAATACGGGCACTTTATTTTGATCCGTTTCCAGGCACACCGTCATGCCGCCACAAATGCTTAGTGTGCATTAAATTTACATAAATCTGCAGCTGCCAGCGCGCCCATCAAAAGCATATTCTCCGGCTCGAGTCATTTGCTGAGTTCCACGGTGCCCAGCTGTTTCAGGAAATAACATTGGCACTGTGTGTTCACGATCTGTTTTTTAAATTTATGCCTTCATTTGGACTCAATGGGCCTGGAGCTGTGTGCCACTGAGCAGCAGAGCCCAATAGTGGACTGACAATGTTAAAAAAAAAAAATACAAAGGGACGCCGCTGTCATTATTTTAACAAGCAAACCATGTCACAAACATACAGCCACAAAAAAAAACAAAAAAAACATAGAATTCATTGAGCCCTGCACCAACACAAGAATCTGATCATAACACGCAAAAGAAATAAATCCACTCCTTCCTGTTTCGCTCTCTCCGTGAGGAAACAGACTTTCAGGAGAAAACAAACAACACATTCCGGCAGGAGCCCGACCTGGAGCGGTAATCTATTATTCATTATGCAGCATGCGTGATGGATCAACACCTGATTGTACCAAGGCTGAGCTCCCTCACTCCCCTGTCGACTGCGGTCGCCGGCAAACTAACAAGGTGACAGTAAGTTTGGTCGCCCAACCTCAGGTGTGGTTTCTGTCCCTCGTCTAAAGGTTAACGCAGAGACACGGTCGGTACATTCAGGTTTTAGAGAGTCAGGTTTAAAATAACTCAATTCTGTTTTATACAAATGATCAAGTAGAGAATTAACAGCAAACAATAGAAGAAGTGATTCCAAGATCTGACTCTAGTTTGTTTCTTGCATCTCACATCGGGGAGAGAGAGCATAAATTAAGCCAACGACACAAAGATCTTACAATTCACCATGACCTACTAGTGTTTACCTAAATCTGCCAACAGAGGCATGGATACTGGAGAAAGCACAACAAGATCAAAACACAATGTCCTTGGCGCTGGTCGTAATTAAATACAAATATACAGAGGAGCGAAACAAGCATGCTGCGGATGTGTGAAAGAGCCAGGATGACATCAAGAGGAAGCAGCAGCAGCATCACGACAATGTGTGTAACCTACATTTGTGTGTCAGGACAAACATCCTGTGCATGAATAACCCCAGCCCACTGTACTTCCTGTGATGCTTTAGGTTCTCAAGTGCATGTAACAAACATCTGACAGACTTACTTCATATACTTTTATCAACTATAGCATCAGGGAGTACATCATATACAACTATTTAGAATACAAAATACAAGTAACTGTGTTCTGAGCTAACCAAATGAAGATGTTATTAAAGTACTTTCCAGAGCTTTGTATTTGAAGTCAAGTCATATAACCAACACGTTGTTAATTAACCAGCGTGTCCTTGTGTGTAGCTGCTTTAATGAGGCAACTTCCCCCTTTGGAATCAATACAGCTCTATCCCTATACTGTGATATCGTGTACCTTCAGGCATAAGATAATAAGAGAATTGAATCAAAACAGGCAGCACTGCATTGTGGGTTAGCACATGTGGGTGTGTGTTGTATGCAATACAGAAAATGTTACCGTGTTAAACCCTGCAGTGTAATGATTTCAACTTTGGTCAATAATCACGATGGCAGAAAAACAAACTGAGTGTAAAGTCGAAGAAAAGTGAATTTAAAAACGGAGCCAGCAGTTACGGCTTATTTGTTTTTATGCCTTTCACGTCAGAGGAACTATTTTTCTGAGGAAACCTGGGAAAATCCGTCAGTAAATCCATCAGCCTGGGAGGTAAATGAGCAGAGACTCGTGTTCCCGTCACTTGCTTGCTGGGTGTTAATGGCAGTGCGCTGACTGACAGGCGCAGGCGGAGCGAGTCGGCGTGGATCCAAACAAGTCAAAGCCATTGTGATTCTGGAAGCCTTTCAAGAAGGCACGGAGATGCACGGCAGCCACCAGAGCTGTGCACGGAGGAGCGTTCCCCCTGCGTGTCGCGTTATCATCTCCCTGCCACGCGCATGTTCAGCTGTTCTTAGAGTGGAGCGCGTTACCGCGAAGCCGCAGTTCTTTATTGAAACGTCTACCGCGCCGATGTCACATATTTCTGTCGACTTGGGTTCCTAACTAACTCTAAATGTCTCCATGTTCAAACCCAGAGAATAAAGATCTGAAATAACCGTTTGACTGTTTTGATAGAAGATTAAACTTTAAGCTACAACAGAAATGATTTAAAACTCATTTTTAGATTAAAGGAGTTTAGCTGAACTCCAACTCATGATTTAATCCTTATCAGTGCAATAGGAATTCCTCACTTGTTGGGATGTCTGTTCTCCATAAATATAGAAATGCACTCACCTATATTTTCACATGCATTCACACTGAAGCAGCCAAGATTATTCCTCTCTTATCCACACAAATCCTTTCATCAGCCTTTCAGTGCTGGGTAATCAAAGTACAAAGAACCACGTCAGTCTGTTGCTGCCAGCGGCTGCAGAGCGTGTGTGTGTGTGTGTGTGTGTGTTTGAGTGTGTGCACTAATCCGATGCCGATGTGCTTCCCCGCCAACATTAAGTAATATGGAGAAGAAGGAAAAAAAAGAAATCTCACCTCAGGCCAAATGTGTGAGACTGCTCATAGTGGAACAACGAATGAATCTTTGCTTCTGAATTCACAGCAATCAGCCTGTCAATCAAATCCTGCGGAGAACAATGAGAGGCTGTGAAACACGATGTCGCAGTTATGGTGCGAAACGAAAACAGTGCGGAGGTTTACGGGGGAGAAGGTGAAAATGTACATCATCCTCGGTGCATTGGGGCTTGAGGAGGAGACCCGGTGTGTGATGTAACAAACACATGGGTGGCGGTTGAAAGCGAAATAAAAAAGCCAAACATGCCCTCAAATGGATGAACGAGGCACTGCATGGAGTCTGAGCACGGTGAAAACCACTCACAGCAATGGAGGCGGGCATTTCTCTCAGGGTGTATTCAGCCTTGTTGGCTAAAGGCTGGTGAGCCAGCAGCTCCCAAACGGACTGGGAGGACGAGAGCAGGTTGACCAAGGACAGGAAGGACTGGGGAGAGAAAAAGACAGTTTTTCATCGAAAAGGCAAAAAGATTCTGTCTGTCATGTGTCCACAAATATAATTAGAACTTTTCTCAAAGCACTGGAATAAAACCTCTGTGCTACTCATATAGTTTGATGACATTTCATCTGCGTTCAGCAGGGACAGAGGTCGCACTGTCCTGTGCACAGCCTGGCAGCTGCCCCGGTGATAAGGCAGGCTGTCAAGTCACGAGTAGCTGGACGCTGGTGACACTTGACTGGTTATCTGTATTCACTTGGCTAGTTTCACTGAGAGGGAGAGAGGACCAGGTCCTGTCAAGAGGCCAGCAGCCCGCAAGGTTCTTGAATTCATTTCTGAACTCGTTCTAGACTGAGGCTGGATTCTGCCCAAACTTTGACCGTGCAAGAACGCAGCCTGATGCAAGGACACTGGATCACAGTCATAGAGTCACTCTCTCACACACACACGTACCTTAAGGCAGCTCCTGTCGATGGGGTCCATGGGCGTCGGTTTGGGACGCACCACCCTCACATCTTCACTTCCGCATTCCAGCGCTGACCACAGCTCGACCACCAGCGCCCGCACAAAGCCTGAGACACAACATCCAACTGGAGGTTTAAAGAAATGTTCCGTTTCTGTACGTTAACATGTTTTAAACAGAAAACATCCTCGTCTTTGATCCTTAAACCGCTCCATTTTAGCGGTTGACCCCTAAAAAGCCCAGCATGCACCTTTCACTCAGGCTGAACACTCGTGGTTGTTCAGCCACTCAGAGCATGTGACAGGAATATCATCTTGATCAGCTGTAAATAACTGAAGCACGTTACTCAGTGACAAAGAAGCTTTACGGAGAAAAGGCCAGGAATGCAAACAAGGCATTTCAGACTTTGTGCACTGACACAGAAAGCCATGACACGAAGGGAAAATGGGAAAGAGAAAAAAAGGCACAACACCCATTCACCCTGACAAAAAGACATTTTCTCCCATCTGATGTCTGCCTCGACATCTCTGAGCTCGAGGTGCAATTGTTCCTCCCGTGAGTGCATCAGTACCTGAAGACTGCAACGCCGCCACGCCAGGAGCGGTAGCAGCCACCTGCGTCACCATCACGCCGTATCCAAACTTCTCACAGCGGCTCACCTGCAGAAAAACACACGACTGCTCCGTCACTGCTCAGCTCCCTTCGTTAACTACAAGACAACAAAATGCAATTACATTCCAAGTGAAACCAGAGAGGCAATTAGAGAGGTGCACAGACGCTGGCAGTGAATCAGGCCTGCAGGGGACGAGCTATGTATGCAACTGGGTGTTTGTGGGTTTACAATATGAATTATGGAGAAAACTACATCTATAGGGGATATGTAGGGTCCAGAGATTCATAAATCAAAGCCAGTGTGGAAGAAGCAGGACGTGATGGCCTCTGAGCTTCAGGATATGTGACTGTGGCTTTGAAGGAGAGCGGGGCCAACAAATAACCAGAGATACGATGTTTGCAACAGATTATCCTGATGCAGGGAACATTAAGACAAAAACAAAAGCAGAGTAAAAACTGTGACGGATTCCCTTTTAAAATGGTGGCGCGGTTGTGGCGCTGACCGGCAGTAAGTCAAGTCAATGTGATATATAATCATATATATAATATATAATCGGGCACATCAAGGAGAATTAAAACCGAGCCAGTGCCAAAATGTAGTTCTTCAGGGCCATAAAGGTGATGAAATGAGACCATGAAACTATACGAGCAGCTTGATCAGCATTTCTACACTAAGGTGGTGAGGCCACTACCATTGCTTTTAAAGCCGCTGCCATACTGTGACTGGAAATGAGATGGATGAGAATGAATGAAGTGCTGCTCCCTCATTACCAAACCTTAGGTGCCCCCAAAGAAAATCACTTAACCCCCAGACTGCTCCGGCGGGGCCACGGCGGGGCCACGGAGGGACCGGCCACGTGCACGTCGCTATGCTTTGGACAGTTTCCAGGACGGCCTGCGTCACTTCGGAAACTTTAATGATGGAAGAGGGCCACAGCATTGTAAAGCCGAGTATTCGTGATTACCTGCAGTTTTTTAGTGAAGCGCGAGAACATGTAGGAGACGCATTCATCGATGGCCCCCGTCTGCCGGAGCAGCAGCAGGCCTTTGGGAGTCGCAGCGAAATTCAGCAGGCTGTCCAGCAGCGTCTCCTCCCACACGAGTCTGTCCACCGTCACAGAGCAAAGACAGAGGGAGCTGTGGTGCAATGCATTCGCACAGTGTTCAAGGCAAGGGAGGCAATTCATCACACGAGTGAGCGGCGCGGGATAACGGATGGAAAACGTACAAGTGGCAAATGTGCTTCCAAGCTGGGAAACGCTGACTCTGACTTCAGCAGCGGTGGCGGCGCTTTGTTGCTGCGACACTTTTTACTTTTATGTTCAGTTCACGCTGGGATTAAAGCTCCGATTCATCACTGATGATACAGGATGAATGGAATCTTGTTGATGAGGGCCATTAATTAGCAAAAATACATTGAATATACTAACGATGATAATGCAGTTAACAAGTATGCTTCCTCTGATCTTTAATAAATAAAAGCATTGACCAGGATGAAATACTAAGAAATCTAGATTGGGAGACAAACAAGGAGATTTGATTTGATCTGAATTTTGAGTGAACTTTTCTGTGGGTGGAGACATTAACGTATAGCATCAGCACACAACAGTTCAGGTCAGTTCATCCGGGCAAACAGCCAGCCATAGGTTATGTGAGGACAGTGATCGATGATACCAGGTTGATTAGCACTGTGCTACTGAAAGAAAACAAATGCATATTGATTTCTGGAATATATGGATGTATATTGATTGTATACAGGGACACTTTGAATCTTTTGTTTTCCCTTCATCCCGTATAAAACCAGAGTAATCGATGAACATGGCTGTGTTTATGAGCTTGCAGCCACATTTGACAAAGGAAGTACGGTTGACGGTTGTAAAATAAAATATCCAAAACATCATTACTCTTCAGCGCCTACAGCAGAAAGTGACTGAGAAAGCAAATCTGTGCATTTCATGTTGACATCATCACAAATCACCGCTTCAAGGTTTAAACTAGTTCACAGACTCTGTGTGTGTGTGTGTGTGTGTGTGTGTGTGTGTGTGCGGGGCCTCACGTGCTCTGCTGGTCCTGTGTGGACACTCCAGGCTTGGCCCCAGGTTTCAGCGTGGGTTCCCCCTCAGACAAAGTTCTTGTCTGCCAGTAAGGAAGGAAACTGTGTTAGTTAAAGTATTACTTGTTATCTTGTAATCCATGTGTCTGGGTGTGTAGGGTTTTCTGCAGAAGTATTCAGTCTGCTGCTCGAACAATGAGAGACTCATGAACACTTTGTTTGTTTTATCCAACATTAGACTAACTCGCAGATTCATTCCAAACCCTTTCAGGGAATAAAGGCGATGGGCGATGAGACATCATGTAGGACACGTTTTGCCTTGTGTACCAGTGAAGTACGTGCAGGCTGATTGTTAATATTTAACACAGACTAGGTGAAGTCAGAAGGAGGTGAATCACAGACTTTTGATGGGCATCATTTAAAAGTCAAGGAAGTAAGAAGTGAGTGACCATGAGACCAAAATTGAACACTGAGATATTCATCGTAGCTCGAGGCAGATTCTCAATGATTCCTCCACTTGTGTCAGATGTGATGATTTTGATTATTATTTTATTTCCATAATTCAGAATTTACTCTTATTTTGCCGCTTTTGTTTTGACAGAAGAAGTCGCCGGAACTCCAGGAAGCAGATTACAGCGCTCGGTTAATTTGCCCCCTAAATGTTGATGTGATTTTTACTGAGGAGAATAAAGAGAGAGCAGTGGATTCATCAAGCAAATGAAACATGACAGCAGAATTCCAGCCGGTGACAGTGATCGTTAGACAGGGACAACCCTCCATTAGATGCAGGAGGAAAAAAAAGATTCAATTTATTTCTCTGTCTCTCTGCATTTAAAAAAAAAATGAACTAGAGTAAATTCTTATTGTCAGACTATTCTTTAGCAACTCAAATCAGACAGAGAATCTATTAGGATTAATAGGAAAGTGAACTTCTAACAGAATAATTACAAAACTTTGTCATGGAGAGTGTTCTAATTGTTTCCGCTGATGAGATGCAGGTACCTTTTTCCACGCAGCAGCTACAGCCCTGTGCAGGCCGTGAGGCCGGAGGACCTGCAGACCCTTGCAGGTGTTGTATATCTGCCTACACACAAAGATAAAAGCTCCACACAATGCATGGGATGCATCACATTCACTCAGCGATGACAAATCCTGATTCAGCAGCCTCAGGGTGAACTGCACAACGATGAGAGCGGCACTGCTTCTGCAGAGGAGAGAGAAGACGGGGGGGGGGGGGGGGGGGGTATTTTAGGGTGGGGGGGGGGGACTTTTGTCAGAAATGATATTTTTAAAATTTTATTTACAACATGACTGCTCCCAAAGTATCTTAGCACTCCTGCCTCCTCCATGTTGGTGGATGAGACAAGTGCAAATATAATGGTGTCTGTCATTTGATGAAGGTTCAAGTGCTCGTGATCCTGATGTTTGATTTGAATGTGTTATCTAATGCAATAAAATGAGGGATCTTGATTGGCAGCTGAGACTGACTCGCATGCCTTGGCGGGACCTCAATAGTGTGGCTCCATCTCTCCATCGAATATATATCATCAGTGGTGCAAGATAGCCGTGTTACTGCTGCAAGGGATTGGAGACAAGGTATCCATCTTTATATCCTGACTCAATATCTTAATTCCTTGAATACCAAAACAGGGATGGAGACCCCTACTGAATTCATTTGCACAACATTATTAGCGGCTGCTGCAAACTTTTGAAAAAATGGATGGCCCTCTGCAGTGAATTTTTAAAATAGTTTAACGAGGCAGCAACCTTGAGACAGAGCCAACCTGCTGAGGTCATTGTCACAGCCGCCCAATTAAAACCTGCTGCCCCACAGTGACCCTGACTTCCCCTGTGTGATAAACTGTTTTCCACGTAGAACCAAAATGGTTTGTGAAGCAAACCCCGTTGAAGCCAGAGATGTGCTATTTATTCATCAGCATCAAAAAAAAAAAAAAAAAAAAAAAACCCAACACAACACTTTGTGTTGCCTCAATCACAGCGGCTCACCTCTCGCTGTCCGCCACCTGGAGGTTCCTCTGGTGTAAGAAGAGGTCTAATCCTCTGTCAGTGTTAGCGATGCGAGCCAGGATGTCAGCAATGAGCGTCAGCGTTGCTGCAGGAGCCTTTAACGTGCACTGCCGAGCCAAAATGAATAAACACACAAAATTACCCAGCAGCTTCAGACACAAGCGGAATCCCAGGAGGGACGAGCAGATATCAAAAACTGAAATAGCATCATTAACTCTGACAATAATGGAACGGGGAGGGGGAAGCAGCTACGTTTTTATAACATGCGCTTCCACAATTTCTGACAGCGAAACGCTGCGAGTGAAAACACATCTCAGAGAATAACAAATTAATCAGGCATGTTTGGAGGACCAATATTTATCAGTGTGTGCAATCTGATGCGGAACAAAATGAAACTGTGGAGCTGGTAAATTAGGTGGAGGTGTGAGCTCCTGAGTGACAATCTGAAGTTTCCAGATTAAACTAAATTTTGAGTTATAGTCTTTCTCTGCCACCAAATGAGAAATTAGTTTTTTCATCAGCGAGATATCAGAGCGGTTTCCCTGCTCATGCTAGCATATGCATGTGTGTGTGTGTGTGTGTGTGTGTGTGTGTGTGTGTGTGTGTGTGACCTGCTGTCCATTGAGCAGAGCTATGACAGGAGCCAGCAGTGTCTCTAGGACAGCAGTCTGGTAGAGACACTCCGCAGCACACTCTGTCCTCTCACACAGCGTCCACAGCACCTCCATCACCAGACAGCTGGGCGACAGGGAGTCTGAACACACAAACAATGAATTATAACCCTCTCCTCTCGCACATAGATCTTCATTCCATAGCATTTCCATCTTTTACGACTGAACATAAACACATTTTTCCTGCTCACTCGCTCCCTGAGCATCTGGATGCTTGTGACTTTCTACCAATGGGTCTATAACGAACAAACTTCCTGCTTGATTCTGCAGAATCATGCACTCATAAAGGACTCACACATGACGCTGTGATCCTAATCGGACTAAAAGTAAAATATTAATTCAAATCAATGCCTTGCCCAGGATGACTCGCTGCAGCACCCAAAACAAATGCTCCTCTGACGAAGTCAAGGTGGGGACCACTATTGATCACTGGCAGCAGAGCTGCTGCAGTAATTCAGCAGAATGAATGGGGCAATAAAGCAAGGTCTTCCAGGAGACAACCCTAGTCCGGCATGACTCAGTACAAGGGTAGGAGATAAAAGATATGGTGTGAGGAATGCTGTTATGCCTCACAGGGAGAGTCACTGATTCCAGAGGCTGGAGAGAAGATAGGGAACTGGTCCACGGACTTTTATGTACGTGCGTGATCCCACCTGTGTTTGAAGCATCGCTGTGAGGAGCCTCGGGGTGTTGGTACACGATGTGAATCAGGATGACGACAAGGTCTGTCAGGCTGACTGGATCTGAAACACAGACACACGTAAATGGATAAAAGAGTCAGGTGATTCAGAGGCTATCAGCAGGGCCTGCTGAGGAGGAAGTCCTCTGATGGTTTGGTCAGCTTCCCAAGAAAAGTCAGAATAGCTTTGTCATTGGTCACAGACAACTTGTTTTCTTTCAGCTCTAGGATACTGTTTTCTAATAAATAATGAAATACTTATATATTGTATAAGTCATTGTAATATTGTAATAAGTATTTATTGCGATATTGCATACTGAAATGTAAGGCTATAGACGCAGCCACAGAGGAATAAAAAGTTAATCAACTGAAACAGAGGGGGTGTCCGTTTTTTTTAGTACATCATTTAGTACATTTTTTCAGTACATCTCCACCTGGTTTGATTGCTGTGAGACATTCCAAATGTCAGAGCTTTTATTCGACTAGGAAGGGTGTCAATGTGGACAAAACAAGTTTAAAGTTCAGGGGCAGGAGACGATGAGTCTCAGGGATATTCAGTAATGTTACATAACTTTATCAGTGATTAAGAAGGGGTGGGGGGGGCGTGGTGCCAGGTGGAAGCTGATCACATTCCTACTGAAGATTATCCGCTGAAGATTGGATTTTATGACTTGGTTGCAGTTAAATCATTATGGCAGCGGTGAACACCGAGAATACTGTGTGCTTTTAGTACTGTTTGGGTATCAGTTGTACTTTATAGTAGTAGCGTAAAAAGTGAGATTATATAACACAGATGCAGTGACAGATGTTCAGTCGTGTGTAAAGGACTCGCACCTTTGCGCTTCTTCACTTTGACGGGGAAGAGTTTTCGTCCATTGGTGTAGATGAGCAGTTTTCCCAGGAAACACAGAGAGTGGACAAAGACGGCGTACTCCAGCTCCTTCCCCGAATAAACGCTCCTTTGGGCTGAAACACAAAATAAAAGCTGTCTTGAATTTTGCTGTGATCACATTTCCACTGTCCATCGTGTCCAAATATTACTGATTATGTGTGTAAGGTGCTAGAGTGGGTGGCACTAAGAAAAACAAGAGGGAGGATGGAGGGGGAAACCAAGCAAACAAGTATTTAAGTACTGCTTAGTGTTCAGTAAGTGGCAGGAACTTGTTTTAACGTCTTCTAATCCACTAACTGCAGTGAATGCCCTCGTTGTGACAGTGAAGTGGAAACATCCCATAACTGAAGCTTCTGTAAGACACTGAAGTTGACAACTACAAAAACCGCATGTGACAGCCCTGCAGCGCCTCCGGGGTGCAGGAATCAAAACGAGGCACAGTTCAATAAACTCTTCTTTTAAGAGCGGCGCATCGGCAGCGGTCGGGGGGGTGGACGTGTCTCTGCTCATCCAAGACAAGGTCAAAATGTCTCGTCTCAGGGAGCCAGATAACACACCGACAGTGACACTCACACCCCATTGAACACTGGATGAAATTCCCAGTTAAATGTGCAGCACATTAATGTTTATTATGACTCTAAATGCTAATTGGAGGGTTCAGGGTTTATGGGGTAAGAGGTTCAAGTTACCATTTATTACCAGTTATCAGTTGTGATTACAGCAAAGCAATAATAGCAAACTCAATAATGCCAGGTGGCAGTTAATTGTTATTTATAAATGGAGGGAGGCAGTTTATTTTCTTGACCAGCGTGATTCATTTTTAAACCTTCCATCAATATTCTCTGTCCAATACACTGAGCAGTTTGTCTTCTGTGGATTTCCTATTCCTTCTGTTCTCTCCGCTGTGTTTCTCTCTATCCTCGGCTTTAATTGGCAGCAGAATCTGCGTGTAAACATTTGGAAAACTGAATAAATCATGACGGGGAAATGCACTCGACACCCACAGAAATCAAGCACTGCTCTCTCATTCGGTTTTCACAGGTGTTGGGCTCGACTCATTTTTGGTTTGTTTCCACAGGATACATTAAATCAGCATCACAGCCAATGTGCTTGAGTTTACCACAAAGAGCCAGACGTGGCGTGAAGGGAGTTTATAAGCCTGCCGAGGAACTCCTGAGTCTATTGGACGGTTTTGGTTTTAATTACCAGTGTTCTGCTGCTCTGCTGACTGGGGCTCAGTGGTGAGGCGGGAGTCACTGTAAGGGATGCACTGCTGCAGAGCTGCAACGATCTGGAAAGAATGAAGTGATTCAAGCAAACAGTTGATTCGCTTACTGAAATTGCAGCTGCTCATGTGCTGAGCTGAATTCAGACGGCACAGTGAACACTGCAGTGTTACACATACAAGGGGTCTTATTATGTAAATCACTCACCAGAGACTTGTATTTCCTCTCCAGGAGTCTGAGAACCACGGTCCTACTGTAGTATCCATGCTGAGATAAGAGAGGTAAATGCAATCAGGACAGGATACAAGATTAATATGCAGCGAGTGAGAGAGAGAGAGAAAACGTCCATATTGAGCGATTTATAAACATGATACCCACCATCCACTTATTAAACCAGGTAGCTTTGATGTCCAGTAAAGCCAGTAAATGAATTGGTTCCAGATGTTTCTCTGTCCCAGCGGAGGTTGAGCTGTGTTCATGATGGAGGGACAGCAGGGAGAGAGTGCTCTCTATAATTTCCTCCATATACCTACAGCAAAAAGGAGTAAAGCTGATGGACTGAACGTGTGTAGGAGGAGAAAATATCACATGGTTCTGAATTCAAAGGTCAATCTGAGAGAGGCCCATGTGGGGGACAAACAAATTGAGAGACATCTGTCAGCATCCACACACTTCTCTGGATGACGGATCCAAAAAGTCGTCACCTCTTTCTGGAAGTCATTCATCAGTCGAATCTGAGACACAGAGAGGAGAAGCTGTTCAGTGTTTCGGTGGTGACCGATGATGATGATGTCAGAGGACATTAGAGACTGGATGTTGTACCTGTTTGATAAGACGAGTGACGTCAGGTCTGTTAATGTCCAGGGAGGCTGAGCCCGTCGGGAAACTCAGCTTTTGGGACGCAAAGCTTGCCTCCACACTTTTAGCTGAAAAAGTTAAATATGGCCGTTCATTTACATGAGCTAGCAAAAACACTCAAAATCATTAACATTAAAAACCCAACTCGCTAGACTGATAATTTCTGCTGTCAGCGATTTCTGTTGATTCAACTTCACTGGGATGGAAGCAGAAAGCTGAGAGGTGGACGTCACACAACTACTGTGTATGCCTGTGAGATAACTGAAAACCCTCCAGCTACTGAGAGCGTGTTTTGTCTTCTGTTGGGACTGAACACAAAAACCAGCTCAGCACATGCACAACAAAGCCCAGTGAGTTCCCTGTGAGAGTGGCGCACCCAGGCTGGTGTAGATCTCCCGGGTCACATTCATTGGAGAGGAGGAGAAGCTCTTCGCAAAGAACTGCAGCACACTGTCCTGCAGGAGGTGAAGATGGGGGAAAAATTATATGAATGGTCATTCATTGTTTGACAAGTGAATAAAATGTGCATCCGTGTGTAACTGGCTGCGGTGAGCATACTGACAGAGATCGGGACTCACACTGAGGTCTGGGTCGGGCTCAGTCAGAGCGGCGCACAGCTTCCTGTGCAGGCCGCTCCAGCTCTCGCAGCTCAGCACGTCGGAGGGAGGGGCACAGCAGAGCGCCTGCAGAGCCTGCCAACGCACCTGCGCATCAAGACACTCTTTCAATAACAATAACGTCTGTATTTTAAACACTTTGAGCATGACGGTTTATATGGTTATACAGGTTTTGTACCTCTTTAGGCTGACTGGAGTCGAGTTTTTCAGCCAACACTTGCAGCTGCTCTTGTCTGATGAATGCATAGCTCTATAAAGGAAGAGGAAAGATAAGAATAATGACACATTATTAAACTAAATGTAAGAGAGTGCCTATTGTTTCTAAAACTGAAAAACAGCATGTCCTGTCTCTGACCTGGTTTAAGGAGGAGTCGCTGTCGGAGCAGTTGTCCATGTATTGGCTGTTCGTCTGACTGTGCTGCCTCTCCCTGTGCATCTCCTCCTTCCTCATCTGGTCCTCCTCAAATTTGTTGATCAAAGACTCGACAACGATGATCATGGTGTTTTTTAAGGTCTGCATCATCTGCTGGTACCTGCCACAGAGACATCAAGTTATGTTATTATGATTTTGTTTAACAAGAAAGATACTGTGGATGTCAATGAGATTGTCCTTAGGGCTCCACTCACTCAGCTGAGTCCCTGGTCCTCCGTGTGATGGCGTGGATCAGCGTGTCGTGACCTGAGCCAATTGCATGTTGTCCCTCTCCTCTTGTCAAGTTCTTGGTTTCCTCCTCCACCACTGTCCCCAGGGAGCTTTCCACATACTGACGGAGGTACTTGACAAACTCATAACTGAAGGGAGAGCAACGACAGGATTAGACATGGACCTTTCAAGGGTCAACGCCCCACTGACTCTGGTGGCCTTACTTGTGGAAATTCTTGTCCGTCTCCTCCAGGTGAAGGAGGATCTCCTCGGCGCATTCGGTCGACGGCGCACCAGAGATCCTGTCGCTGACGCTTATCAGGAGCAGCTTGAGCAGGGACTGCAACTCTACCTCGTCTTCAGCGGACAACTGAGACATCCTGAGACAGCTGCTCCTAAAGACGGGACACAACACTCGGCCGTTTGTTTGGGGACTTTTTTGTGTGGTGGAGGTTACAGACTTCAGCTTAGGAGGACAAATTACTTATTCATTGTTACATTAGAGAGCACCTTGTTTTATGATATGTTTCCTTTTTTTGGCCTAATTTCCACCTCTTATGGATAGGACAGAGTAAGCCCTGCAAATATATCTTGTAATATGTCTAACGCACTGATTCTCCTGATCATTGATGTGAATACTGTTTGTTTCTGTTGTTATCTTAAATCGGTTTTTTACGTTTGAAGAAGTGGTCACCATTTACCTGAATTGTTTTGGATTTTTTTAACGTGTGTTTAGACTCTGTGGACAAAGCCAGCGACTCTCTGCCCCTGAGCGTGGAGCACAGCTAGCATGCTAACAGCACAGCTACTGTCGAAGCTAACGGTCATTTGTAAATACAGTGGCTGAGAGAAGCAGGAGTCTGAGCTCGACGCAGAGCAGCTGCCCGAGCCTTCAGAAGAACCAGGAGCAGATAGTTACCTTCGTGTCAGCGCGTCTGTGACATCATGAAGAGCTCCTCATCAAGCTAGCATCCTGTCAGCTGCGTCTCTATGGAAACGGTCAGCTACTATGCATTGTGGGAAGGCAGAATAAACTACATGCTGCATTCCCTGACTTCGGAACAAAAAGTCTTTGTGAAATATATACACCATGAGATGAACGAAATAAATTGAGCAGTCAGTTAAAATTCTAGAGCTTGAATGTCCCCTTAAAGATCCAGGGTTTGAGATGAGAAAAGAAAGACATACAGCCTAGATTAGCATCTTATCCTTGAGGTTGTAGTTTCACTTCGGTTGTCTTCTTTCATGGGTTGTGAACGCATCACGGCTGACGCAGTTCGTCACGTGACTCAATGTTGTGATCCCGGCTCCACGCTGACTCCTTCTCTTCCTGGGTCAGCTTCAGTCTCTCGGGCTGTTTAGAAACTTATCCTACAGAATTAACTATCGGACACTAACGCTACCCCCGGGAAGCAGCGCGGAGAAGAGGCCGGAGCGAGCTCCAGTTAGCTGAACTAGCATCGGCTCGGTTCGGAGCATGGCGGCGGTCGACAGCTTCCACATGCTGCTCAGGGAGATGTCCCGGTCGTGCAGGTCCTACTGTGACGCCCTGGCCCTGGTGGGGGCTGTGTACGCGGCCAGCAGGGCGGTGGTCCTGCTGCGGGGCTGCTGCTCGGTGGTGAGGGTCCACTTCCTGCCGAGAATCCTTCCGAGCAGGAGGCTGACCCACAGATATGGAGACTGGGCCGTCGTCTATGGTGAGGCCGGGCCTCCCTGCGTCCGCCTGCGGGGTCACCCTCAGTCTGGGCTGCTGCTGCTGTCAGAGGTTGAACTGGAGGGACATTTTGAACGCATTGTTGACTAACCCTGTCCCACCTGTCCTCTCTTGTGTCAGGGGCATCAGAGCCAGTGGCCGGAGCTTACGCAGAGGAGCTGGCCAGGCAGGGGGTCAGCATCCTCTTCATCACTCAGGACCAGATGGACGTCTCACACGCAGCTGCCTTCCTCTCCCAGAGCTACGGAGTGGAGACTGTAGTTGTCCACACTGACTTCTCCCTGGGCCAGGCAGCCAGCAGTCTCATCAAAGAAGCCATTCGAGGCAAAGACATTGGCTTCCTGGTGACCTGTGTGGACGAGGCTCTCGCTTCCCCCCAGAGCTTGATTGAGATTCCCGAGCAGAGCCTGTTGGACTCGGTGAATAACAACGTGGCGGCCGCTGCTCTGATGGCCCGGCTGGTGCTGCCGGGGATGGTGGAGCGCAGCAGAGGAGCCGTGGTCAATATTTCATCAGGTGCCTGCTGCAGACCTCTGCCTGGGAGAGTGGCGCTCACGGCCTCCACTGTGAGTCAGACCTCTGCTGATGTCGTCCTCCTGTTCAGGCACACACACATCATGCATGAATAACACCTCTCTCCTCCTGACATTCCAGGGCTACCTGGATCAGTTCTCAAGAGCTCTTCATCTCGAGTACAGTGGTAAAGGGGTCTTTATTCAAAGCCTGATTCCCTTCCAGGTAACACACAGCTGGATGTTGAGTTTCTGAAGAATTTCTTGCTACTTGCCCTGAGTACAAATACAGTATCTGCTTATATCACAATTCCTGATGTGTGTGTACCTAGATAGCATCAGGCAAGCGACAACCATCCACGTCCTCAGGTGACGGCTGGTTAGTGCCAGAACCAAACGTTTATGCTCACCACGCCGTCTCCACCTTGGGCGTGTCCAGTCGGACCACAGGGTACTGGCCCCACACACTGCAGGTCAGTCCCTGTAGAATATGTATTGGTCACTGTTCTAAGATAAGGTTTCTAACCCTTCTGTTTGATCGGCTTCCCTCTGCCTTTTTCTTGTTTCTCCCCAGTACGGACTGATGAGTTGTATTCCAGAGTGGATTTGGGTTCTGGGATGTCGTGTGCTCATCAGTACATTCTAGATCCCCGCTCCTGGAGCTGACTAACCCACTGGACCATGCTGTTACTGGAGTCATGTGGTTTTCTTTCAGTTTGTTCTGAGATTATTAAAGATTAGTTCTGTTTGAGGAGACAGAAGTTTTCAGTCTCCTCTCTGGTTTTTGGCTGTTATAATCAGCAATAAATAAACAAGTACATACAGATTTTCTTTAACACTGGATGGTGACATGAAAAATATGTACATTTACCAGATAACCTGATAATAAACGTAATAAAATTCTTTGCAGTGCACAGATTCGAGGTTGGAACCTGGCTTTGACTTGAACATGAACTTTTATTCTTGTCCTAATTCCCAGCAAAGCCAGACAGTAACACTCTGACATCATGTGTGTCGGTGCCAGGACGTTACAGGCAAGGGACCCACTGGACTCTTAATCTCTTTAAAGAGATTATTTCAGATGCCAAATCTGATTGTAGAATGTTTTATTTCTCTCTGTAACAGGCTGCACATTGAAACACTCCTACATTACATAAAGTTAAAATTTTACTATTGTTAAGTAATTTAACGCAGGGCCAAAGGTTCAATGAAAAGTGCTGGGCGAGAAAGGAGTCAGCTCAGCAATAAGAGACCGAGATAAAATTGTATTTTCATGTGTTTGAATTAAACATGTTGTTCTAAACGTGATTCCGACTGTCTTGTTTTCTTGTACGTGCTGGCGGCCACGCTCCCTTTTTCTCTAGAAACAGGAGGGTGTAAATCATTGACATTTACAAACATACTCCCTGCCAGGGTTTATCCTGTGACCTCCTGAGGTCAGCCGGGGTCAGACTCTGTGTTTCAACCTGTAAGCACACACACGTGGAGCTCAGCACACCGGGCCTGCTTCCACTGGGGTTTAACAGGAAAGTAGATGTAAATGTGATCCAACAACATAATGATAAATAATAATAAACATTGATAAAACTCCCTCAAGCAATTATATAAGTAAAATGGTAAAAACAAAAACAATCAAATTATTAGTGCAGTTGTTTGATTTGATTCAATATTTTTTACATGCTGGGAAACCGCTTCCTTATTTTTTAAAGGTTAACAAACAGAAAATATATATATATAACTTATATATATATATACGTATGTAACTCGCCTCCTATTGGCTGCCTGCAATGAGTTCATAAAACATATAACTGCTCCATGTTAGCATATATGAGACATGACCACCTTAGAACAAATGTTTTTCAAGGAAGGTTCTTGTCATTTTAGGTTCTTATTGCGTGGTTTGAACACTTCTTCACATCTCAAATACACCTGGTGTTTGAGATCTTTAGGCTGAATCTCTAGAAATGCATCGTCCATTTTAAATCTCAGTCTGCGGTTGAAACGTTTCCTGTACTTTGGTTCACACCATTTTTAATCTCCTCAGCTGCTTCTCATAGTTTTTTTTTTCCCGTTCACCAGCCGCTCACATTCGTTGTTAGGACTGGAGGTTCTGTTGTGGTGGTTAGGACGATGTCCTTCCTGATAAGACGCCGAAGAGACAATGAAAGGACGAGTGCTTTTTCTTCTCGATCACTCCTCCTGTTCATCGTGCTCTCGAGGCATCGCTCGTTTCCCTCTCTGTTTTCCTCAGTGGGATCATTTGAGCGGTGAGTAAAATGATCATTTTTATTAATATTTAAAACGTTGACCTATAGATTTGTTTTGAAGCAAGTTTGAGCTACACCAGGTTCTGAAAGTTTTAAATCACAGTAAATACACAAGCTAATTAAAAACGAGTTCTTCTTAAAAAAAACAGGAATTAAATCTGGTTGGTTCGAAGAGAACTCAAAGGTTCATATGATCTTTGATATTTGTTCTGAGACAGATTGAATAAAGCGTATTACTTGTATCATGAATCAGCCAGGGTACATTTAGTCACCAGAGTGCAGAGAGTGGTAGAAATGAGGGAGATCATCTTGACCTTCAGAGGAAGCATATCGCTCATTGTCCAAGGATAAGCTAGCGTGTTGTTTACATGACTCAACAATATTTGGGAGTTCGCCCAATCAGAGAGTCCTTGGCCACTGCGACTCAGCATTTTTGTAGGCCTAGACCAATGAGAGGATCCAACATGTCAGAAAAGAGTTCCTGGATTCTGCAGAGGAAGAATAAAACTCTCCATGGCTAAGAAATGTCATTTGTAGCTGCTCACATATTCAAGCAAAGTAATATATTTTGGGAATCAACCCATGTAAAATAAAACGTCAAGGTCTCAAAACCAAGCTGATGTTATGCTTCATGCGCTCGACTAAGTGTCCTCCATGTCCCACAGTCTTTGAACTAGGAAATGCAGCGTATCGGTATGAGCCAAGGATATTGTCTCGGCTTCCCGCAGATAACTTTGTTTTGGAGACTTGAAATCTGCAGCTGTGGCTTTTATCAGCAAAGTCACAAGAAACCAGAAACAACTTTTAACTTGTGAGAGACTCAGACCGTCCTGAGTCGTGCTGCAGTTTTTTAGAGCTGGACGACGACCACTCATTTGACATCTGTTTGTCCTTGTCTTGTTGCAGTTTATTCCCTGAGCGCAGAGACAAGTGGCGGCAGAAATGGCTGAATGGCATCTGCTGGGCCGCCTGCTGGACAAAGTGCAGAGCCACTCCACGGTGATTGGGAAGGTCTGGCTCACCCTGCTCTTTGTCTTCCGCATCCTGGTCCTGCGCACCGGCGCTGAGGAGGTCTGGTAATACCATAAATCTTGGGGCAGAACTGAAGTGGCTCAAATACATCACTGCTGAAGCTCTCCATCACATCCTCCACGGCCTCCTTCCTCAGGTGTGGGGCGACGAGCAGTCGGACTTTGTGTGCAACACCGAGCAGCCCGGCTGTGAGAACGTCTGCTACGACCGGGCCTTCCCCATCTCGCATGTTCGCTTCTGGGCTCTTCAGATTATTGCTGTGGCCACTCCGAAGCTGCTCTACCTGGGTCATGTCCTTCACGTGATCCACGTTGAGAAGAAGGTAACAGCCAACACTTCCTATGACTTGACGTGCTCAAGAGGTTTTATTTGGAGACCTTTCAATAAACTGCTTGGAACAGCACGGACTCTAACTCTGTCTTCTTGTTCTTTCAACCTGAGGTGAAAGAGAGGATGAAGAAACAGGCAGAGCTGGACCACCACGTCAGTCTCTTCCTCAGTAAGTCCTACAAAGTTCCCAAGTACACCAAGAGCACTGGCAAGATCAGCATCCGCGGCCGCCTCCTTCGCAGCTATGCCCTCCACCTTGTGGCCAAGATCATCCTGGAGGTTCTGTTTATCGTGGGTCAGTTCTATCTTTACGGTTTCTCCCTCGAGGCCCGCTACGTCTGCGCCACCGACCCCTGCCCGCACAAGGTGGACTGCTTCCTGTCCAGGCCCACGGAGAAATCGGTCATCATCTGGTTCATGCTGGTGGCGACGGTGGTCTCCCTCGTCCTGTGCGTGGTGGAGCTGCTCTACCTGTGCGTGAAAGCGGTGAAGGAGTGCATGGCGAGGAGGCAGGACTACACCGTGACCCCGGTGACGCCGCCATTCTCCGGGAGGAAAACGTTTAAAAGCCAGGACGAGGCCATCCAGAATTCTGTCAACTTGGAGCTGGAGCTGCAGGGACAGATGGTCGGCGTGAACGGGGTCAAAGGCGGGTCAGGCAAGATTGTGATGACCATACCATCTGAGAGCGATGTGGGGGAGGTCCACATCTGAAGCATGGAGGCCGTGACGGGTTCCAATATCTGTGTGTCGGGCTGATCGGAGGTCAGGAGGCGAGTGTGTGTGTGCGCAGTAAATAAAGGTTGAGGCGAAGTTGCCAGCTTTTGTAAACAGATCTCAGTCACATGCAGAATGTTGTTGAAAATAACTTCAAGAGACTTTGTGACGAAATTCAAAAGCAACAAGAGCTTCACGTCCGCTATTAAAAAAAAAAAAAAACTGCAGATGAGGTGTTTGACTTTGAGACGATGTGATGTCATATTTTTGATTCAATAAACATGTCGTATTCACTGCCTGATTGAAATGCTGTTGTCGGTGTCTTATCAAGTTCATATTGAAAATAACATCACACCTAATCTATCTCAAGGTCTTTAGTTAATATTGTTTGTTTGCCATCTTTGATTTTGAAGTTTGGCCCATGCCCTGTCCACTAACATGGAGGAGACAGGCAATACTGCAGCATTTGAAATGATTTCAAATGATGAACACATAATAATAGACGGTAAAGTATCGCTACGTAGTCTTATGAGCTGTTTAAAGTCCAGAACTGGATCTTGGTCCCTAACGGAGATACTGCGTCTATCAATTATTACACCGCCCTCCCTCGCTCTGGTGTTTCATCAACTTTCAGCTCTCCTTTGCTGACAGGTACAAAGTGACACAAAAGCCAAAAGCTTGTTGCACAATATCCTGCTGTCCTCACCCAGTGCAGAGATCCAAGTGTCAGTTGGTGACTCGTGACGGCCAGAGACAGTCCCCTCGGACCAGCTCCGCAGGTAGGATGAGAACAAGACTTTACAGTTTGAAAATATCCAGAGAAATGATCCGTTTCTGAAGCTGTTTCATTAGATCGCATTTAAATGTTTTAATCCAGTTTTCTTGCATTTTGAAAAGTGCTGTGGTAATATTGTAATCATGATATTTCTTCATGTCTTCCTCATGACATCATTGGATATTTAACTTGTAAATCAATTGTTGTAGAAATCTGTTTTATTCTACTTCTTCTATTCCACCTCAGTAGATTACTAAGCCACCAATTTTTCCTTTCTTCCTCCAATCAAGACAGAGCAATGAGTCCTTGTTTTCACAGTAAAGTTGGAGACAAAATTGAGATTTTTAATTTGTCTTTTCCTTCCTCTCCATCAGATCAGTACCTGAGCGTCACATTCAAAGATGGGAGACTGGGGATTCCTATCAGGTTTGCTGGACAAGGTCCAGTCCCACTCCACGGTCATCGGAAAGATCTGGATGAGCGTCCTCTTCCTCTTCAGGATCATGGTTCTGGGCGCAGGTGCCGAGAGCGTCTGGGGCGACGAGCAGTCGGGTTTCATCTGCAACACCCAACAACCTGGTTGCGAGAACGTCTGCTACGACTGGGTCTTCCCCATCTCGCACATTCGCTTCTGGGTCCTTCAGATCATCTTCGTCTCCACACCGACGCTGTTCTACCTGGGCCACGCTCTGCACGTCATCCACCAGGAGAAGAAGCTGAGGGAGGACAAGAAGAGCCAAGGTGGGCCCAGGCTGACCAAAGAGCCCAAATACACCGACGACAATGGAAAGGTGACGATCAAGGGAAACCTTCTGGGCAGCTACATGACCCAGCTGGTGTTTAAGATCATCATTGAAGCTGCCTTCATCGTGGGCCAGTACTACCTGTACGGCTTCATCATGGTCCCCATGTTCCCCTGCTCCAAGAAGCCCTGTCCCTTCACCGTGGAGTGCTACATGTCTCGACCCACCGAGAAGACCATCTTCATCATCTTCATGCTGGCGGTGGCCTGCGTCTCTCTGCTCCTCAACGTCATCGAGGTCTTCTACCTGATTTGTAGGAGGGTCAAGCGCAGGTCCAAGCGCGGCGTGCGCTACATCAATTCGTCGGAGAACCCTGCCAGCCTGTCCGACTTCAAGCACACGACGACAGATCAAGCGATCAAGCAGAACAAGCTGAACATGGGGCTGGAGAACAGCAACAGTGTCGGAGGAGGTCTGGACGGAGCCAAAGAGGAGAAACCCCTCCTGAAAGCTCACTAAAGCTCATGTACTGTCTTGTTTCAAAATTGTCCTGATAGTTCGACTACGTGCTGGAGACTTTTCTAACCTGTGGTGACAGAATGTGAAATAAAAGCTGTCATGTTGCAAAATGATTGATGCTGAGATGATATTCAGGGCCACATCACTGGAACATTGGAATTAATTTATTTTATGGAAATCAAATGATGAAAAATGTGCAACACTGATAATTATTTATTGTCTGTGCCCAGTTATGAATGTGCTCTGTATTAACTTATTGTTGCTCACTGAACAGCGATGATAATCACGGTGATGGAACTCTACTCATTTTTTGTATGTTTTCTGAATTTTTAATAAATGGTTAAAGATACGAATTTGTGTTTCATGAATCCATGAATTTCAGATGAGAGGTTCGCACTTAACAACAAAATTAATCCAACAGAGTGTGTTCTGTTGTTGACGAAACTAATAACTATTTTCAGGATTCAAAAATTAAAACTAGCATAACAAGCCAACACAATAGCTCCTCAAGATCAATCATATAAAAAAGACATTTAAGACAGTAAATGAGTTCACTATATAGACAGAAATCTGTTAATATTCACATTTTAGAGGTCAAACTAATATACTAATATTTTTCTACTGTATACTACAAATACATGAATAAATAGCACAAATTAAATTCATACATTCCTCCATTCGTTGAAATCTAATAAATCTCAACAAGAAAATTTGAAATATAGAAATATATCGACACCACAGATCATGTGGCAGTACTTTACAGCGGGGTAATTATACAACGTTGGATAAGTATGAACAGGTACAGAATGTCCACGAGTCCCTGACTCTTTCTTTATTTATTCACTGGCTGTGGGATGGCCAATGAGACATGTACCAGCTGTGGATTAAACGCTGCCAATCATTAACCTCTGCAATCTTTTTCAGAGCTCTGCCCGAAATCTGTCGATTTATCATCTTGCAAATGTCAGGACAACGTAACGTCCTGTTGCACAACGCGGTCCAATCTAAAGTTCAAGGTATCTTCAGACAGATCTGGTTGGGTTCAGAGCGCTCTCCGTCATTCGGCTCCACGGGAGGTGACGGGTCTGTTTGTCTGGAGGAAAACCGGCAGGTTTAAAGGGTAAGAGCTGTACTTGCTTATATATTTGACATTTTGAGATTAGAATTTAACTCATTCAAGCATGAATTTAAATTTTAATTTAATTTTCAGCAGAAAAAAATTCAGGTTATATAAAAATCTTTGCTAAGATAATATAAGATAAGATGTGAAGAATATTGGTCTGTATTATTACTATGAGTATGTTTTGTGCATCGGTTTGATTTTTTTCGTTTAGAGGAGTTTCCTCATTCTCAGTGAGAATATATATCATCAGTATATTTCTATAAAATGCAATGATACGTATTTGTGCATTCATCGTGTATAATACATGATGAGTAATGCACAAATATGTCTAACAATAATAATTATTATTATATGATTTATGGGATTTTTCTTTTTTTTTTGTCCGTGTCCAGTTTCTCGTGTGCTTGTTTCCATTTAATTCAACAGTAGAATTTCCTGTTGTCTTTCAGACACCATGGGAGAGTGGAGTTTTCTGTCGTCTCTGCTGGACAAGGTCCAGGCTCACTCCACCGTCATCGGGAAGGTCTGGCTCAGTGTGCTCTTCATCTTCAGGATCATGATCCTCGGAGCTGGAGCAGAGAAGGTCTGTGTGTTCGCAGTCGAGACGTTAATAACTGCACGCAGGATCTTTAGAGGAAATAGTGTCCTCTAGTGCCATGGTGGAACGGTTGGATAGTGCTGCATTCAACTCGGCCAAACTTTATCAGGTTTAAATTGATAAAACATGAAATTAAAGCCATTTCTGTGACTGTTACAGGTTTGGGGCGATGAACAGTCAAGCATGATTTGCAATACCAAACAGCCTGGTTGTAAGAACGTCTGCTATGACCAAGCCTTCCCCATCTCGCACATTCGATTCTGGGTCCTCCAGATTATCTTCGTCTCGGCGCCAACGCTCATCTACCTCGGCCACGTCCTCCAAGTCATCCACAAAGAAAACAAGCTGCGAAAATATAACGAGGCCCATGCAGGAGAAAAGCTCAAGGAGCCCAAGTACTCCGACCAATCAGGCCACGTCACAATCAAAGGCAACCTTCTGGGGACCTACATGACCTCCATCGTTGTCAGAATAATCCTGGAGGTGGCGTTCATCGTGGGGCAGTATTATCTCTACGGCTTCATCATGGACCCGAGGATCGTCTGCTCCAGAGCTCCCTGTCCCTTCACCGTGGAGTGCTACATGTCTCGGCCCACCGAGAAGACCATCTTCATCATCTTCATGCTGGTGGTGTCCTGCATCTCTCTGGTGTTCAACGTGGCGGAGATCTTCTTCCTGGTGTGTAGTCGCTCGTCCAGACGAAGGTCCAGAACTGCCCCAGCTTCCATTGCACTTCAACCACGTTTCACCAGTGAAAGTATGATAAAGAACGAGAAGCTCGCTCTTCATTAAGCCGACTACAGCACAGCCTGACGGACAAAAACCTGAATCACAATCTAACAAACAGGAGGGTGAATAAAAATGTGTCTCATAGAGCTAATCACAGCAAGATCACTCTAAGGGTTATTTATTTGAAGGTTTAAAAATGGAATGTTGGGACATATGGCACAGGGTCGTGGTGCCATATGTTGTTTCAAATTTGAGTTTCTGTGTCTGCACTACATTGCTTGACAGTTGGTGCTGTGACCTGTGGACTGAATGTCAGAGGAACCTGACCATCAATCAACAAACATTTCTCTCATGTTCACATTTGAACTTTTATCTCTCCTAACTTTTCTATTAAATTTTCAGGGATTATTTTGTAGTAATTTAAATTTAAATAGATATTTTTTTTACATGTTTTGTATTTTGATATGACTGCATGCACCTCGTGTTTGTAACTGATTGTAAACTTGATGAATTCATTAAAGTCACTTTTGTGAAAATTGGTGATGTCACTGCTTCACAAAGAAACAGAGAAGCTGTCGTGGATTGGCAATGAACAATTATTTGTTCAGTGTCATCGGCACAGGGGGGGGACGGGCGGCGGTGGGGGGGGGGGGGTTTTGCCCCGGGGCCGGGGGGGGGGGGGGGGGGGGGGGGGGGGGGGGCGCTAGCCTGGTTAGCTGCGATGCTAACTAGCCACGTATCCATTAGAATATGATGGCGAACGTCAGAGTGACGTCATCGAACTACGTACGCTGTGATTTATAATGGACCGATAGAAGAATATATCGATCTATTATTAACCATCCGATAGAAAAGAGCAGAAATTGATGAATGGTGGAACTGAACAGTGAATAAAGTGCTCTTATATTAGTAATACTATTGTACTATTGTGTGTGTTTGTTTCCAGGACATCACCTGGCAGGATGAACACTCAGCCCCCTTCTCATGGGAGACAAAGGTAAAACACGATGCTTGATTAAAAAAACAAAATTACTTTCAGACAGAATTCTGACAAACTGAACTTCGCTCCTCTTGTGATCTTGAATTATCCCGACGTGGAGAACCACAGGTTCTGTTTTTATATTCAGATGCTGTAATTATATAATTTCACTTCCCACGTTGTGCAGAGCCAGCTGGAGTTCAGCCTGACGCCCGGCTCTGCGGAGCAGGGAAGCTCCGCCTCGCAAGCAGATTCGAAGTCCGCCAAGACTCCTCACTCCAGCCAGCTGGGACCGAAGGTATGAGGAGCACTCACAGGGGTCAGAGGTCACAAAGCCATAGAAATATTTGAAATTGCTGGGGTTTTTGTTTGAAATCAATCAGTGATGCGTTGGGCCGTTGTTCGTACATTCTGAGTTTGACACGCTTCTGAAGAACAGACGGAATGTGTGTCATGTGACTGTGAAGGTGACTGTCAGCGAGGGGCGGCGGCCAGAGGAGGAGTCGTCTTTCTGGAAGATCAGCGCCGAGAGGTCCAGGCTGGAGGGAGAGCAGGCGGACTTCCAGTCCCTGACCCCCAGCCAGATCAAGTCCATCGAGAAAGGGGAGAAGCCCCTCCCCTCCTACCTCCGACAGGTGAGGGGAATCACCACAAACAATAACAACAACAACAGCAACAATAGCAACAATAGCAACACTTCTGAGGGACTAGAGGTGATGTCCAACTCAACCAGTAAATCCTCCGCTCCTCCACAGGACACCTCTGTCCCCTCCAGGGAGCCTGAGGCAGCAGAGCCCCACCCTCCAGCTCCAACCAGACCCACGAAGCAAAGAGCGCCCAAGCCCCCGGCTCCCCAGCCACCGGCCCCCGCCACTGTCAGCGCCACACCGGCGTCCATCTCCATCTCGTCGAACCCCGCCCCGCCGCTCAGCGTGTCGTCCACGGTGGCGGGATGGGAGCGATCTCAGAGCACCCTGCCGTCGGTGAGCAACACACTGGACGAGATGTTCTCCTCCAGCCTCTTGTCCAAGCCCGCCGGCGTCCCTGCCCGGGCGGAGAAGGAGAAAGACATAGAAGCCTCGCCCAGCGCCGACACCAGCCCCACCTTCGCTCAGGTACCGCTGAAGTCGGAACTACAGTTTCTGAGCATTTGCCTCACGAGGCGGCGGCTCTCTTCAGCCTCTCTCTTTGTTTCTTCTCCAGTTCAACACAAGCAACAACCTCCTGAAGACCGGATTCGACTTCCTTGACAACTGGTAAACCACAGCCGGGAGCCGTCCCACCAACCCCCCCCCCTCTCCTGAATGAATCACCGTCATCATCATTCTGAAGAAAGGACCACACTGCCATGACTACAGACATCCACATCTAGAATTAAACGCACCAGTCGACCACGTTCTGTTCTGGTAATCATCTCCAGTGGCTTGTTAAGACATTACCTTACTGCCTGACTGTGTGTGTGTGTGTGTGTGTGTGTGTGTGTGTGTGTGTGTGTGTGTGTGTGTGTGTGTGTGTGTGTGTGTGTGTGTGTGTGTGTGTGTGTGTGTGTCCCACCCCCCTCCCTCCTCCTGACAAGGTTTGCATCTTTAGCCAAACACAGAATGTACAGTTCTCAGAATGTGGACGCTGTGCGCTCACACTGCGAGCGACTCCGGGGTCCCTGTCCCGCTTTGTGCACGCTGGAGTTTTCAAGGCGAACGTGTCGTCAAATAATCCCCAACCCACTGACTGCGTCACCTCAGCTGCACTGTAATCTTTCAATTCAAAGTTTTAGAAAAGGGAAACTGTTACAGCCCACTAACCACTGACTGTCAGAGGGGTCTTTAATGTCTTTCGCGTCGCTCGCCGTGTGGATGCACAGTAACCGTGTCGCCCAGCCTCCTTCTCTCCCAACTTCTAGACGCTAACCTGGGAAACTGACAACAGTTTTGTGTGGATCCGTCTGTTTTTAATTTTGTGTTGTGCTGGTTTTCGCTCTCTGGTGTGCTTTTATTTATACCTATATATATTCCTAGACCTGTAGCGCATAGTCGTGCTCGATGCTGCGGCCCTGACCCACACGCCCACAAGTCATGGGATTCCTGGCGGAGGTTGACGGTTGTTCGCCGTCCCGCTACAGAAATACTGTGGAGTGAATTTCCATTTTCACACGTGATGGAAACCAGGTGGTTGCTGTGTTTGGAGTAGGGACGAACAGCCGTGGTAGGGCTCGGACTTAGGGCATGGAAAACTCCTGGACTGTGTGTCCTGGTTGCCATGGGAACCTTCTCCAAATGTCCTGTCTGGAGTCAGCTCCTTGACAACGCTTCCTCGCCACCTCGCCCCTCCCTGCTTTCCCCCCCCGACTTTGATGCCCAAGTATTAAAAAAAACAAACAAAAAAAAAAAACGGGCAGGCATTGAGACAGTTTTCACGGCTAGAGTACTATTTTAATGAATTTTCTATTTATCCGCTGATCTTCTGCTGCACATGTATATTGCATTCATGCATTTTGAAGTCACAGGTCAGAGAGAAGTAAATAAACGAACGTCAAACGAGCATCTTGGACTTGTCTTTTTCTTTGAAGGTTTCCCAGATGAATTTTAGAAAAGAGCATTATTACTGGTCAGCGCGTTTTCTTTATGAGAAGAAATGTTAGAAAGAAGTTGCACCGTGAACACAAACAGTTTCAGGTTGGTCAACTTCCTGGGGGAGCGGGGCGGGGTTGTTTTCGCCTGATCCTTGTTGATCTCCCTCTCAGCTCCATGACATCAATTCCTCCAGCTGTAATTTCTACCAGATCCAAATGTGCTCGGAGGAAACTTTCTAAACAACACGTCGGCCGGTGGAGAGCCATTCGCTCGTTTCTGCGTCTCCCCCAGGAGCCCAGCAGCTGCTCTGCATTTAGGGATTCAAGTGTTGAATGGATAATATATGTTGTCAACAACGTCAACAAGAAACCAGCCCAAGGAAATCGGCACGGTTCACATTATTAACAAAGTATATTAATAATGCAAATAATAAAAACTAAGTAGAGATACCAGACCGTAGCGAACCTGTTAGCATTGGATTATTAAACATCTGCTGTCACAGTAGGCGACTCAACAACTCCCACAATGCAGCTGGACCGCTGACTGGAGATCAGCCGGCATTAGCATTAAAACTAAAGCATGACGCTCCGTGTCAAAGGATTCAGCACAAACACATCAGCACAACCGATACTTCCCAAAACAGGATGAGTGTCATGAATCTCTCAGCCTGCGTAAACAGTCCATTATTCATGAGTGCAGGGGTCGTGAGTGTTTGTGTTCATCGTCCCTCGCTCTGCTCTGAGGCCCCTCTGTCCCGGGCCGCTCCGCCCTGCACCTCCACCCTGAATGGCCGCTCTGTGTTCCCTCTGCAGCCTTTTTCACCACCACAGGGCATCGAACCCACGGCGGGGCAGAACCCCAACAGGTAAACGGGTACAGGAGAAGAAACCATACGTCCTGTTTACGTACAGATGAAAACGAGGCAGCAGCTTTAAATTCAACAGGAGGAATTCCTTTCAGTTCTGTTTCATTCGTTTTGCAGCAGAATGGAATAGAATCATTTGAACAAAACGCAGAGGAGATGCACGCTCCACACCCGCCGTGCCTCTGGAGCAGCTGAGTATGTGCTCGGCTCCGTCCTGCAGACTCCAGCACATCTGTCCCTCGCAGCATTCCCAGCCGGAGCTCCTCCCAGTCTCCACATGCCTGAGCCGCGATCGCTTCCCCTGGAAATTCTGCAAAATTCTTGTGGCATTTTAACTGGCCTACCTCCCACACACACACACACACACACACACACACACACACACACAGATTAAGACCCTAAAGTGTGTTACTCTACTGTGCGTACACGGCTGCACTGTAGAGAGCGGGAATTTAATCCAAAGCAATAAACTAAATCAATTAAATTAAACAGTTGAGTGATCGTGGAGCTCTGAAATATGGACTTTACCAAATGGAAAACTCCAAATCACTTCTAAGGCCAAAGAGCTATTAAAATACTGTGGTCACTTGTCTGCTCCTCAGGAAAAAAAAAAAGAAAAAAAAAAAAAAAAAATCCCGTCGTCTCATCCTCGGCCAACGCAGACAGGAAAACAGTCATTTTACTAAAACATAACTTCTGGTGAATTAATACGAGACTGTGGTTTTCGCTCAGACATTTTTAGAGATGATCGACGGACCGCATTTATTTCACCGTTACTATGGTGACCGTTTTCACAGCTGCTGGGCTCAGTGATCCGATATGAAACCCAGCACAGAGCATCAACTTAAAACAGGCTGAAACATCAAGTGTCTACTAGTGTTGCAGTGTAAGGAGACGCACAGACAAATTAAATGGCGTGTGTTTTACGTTGACCCCTGAACAGCTGGGTCCCACAGGACGCAGACATGAGATGTTGTGTGCCCCCCCCCCCACCCCCCACAAAGAGGAAACTGGAGGTGGGAGCAGAGACAAAGAGCTTTCCTGTTGTTTAAGAGGAGAGGAGACTCCAGGCAGAGAGGAGATATTCTTTCATACCTGGCTCTCACTGCTGCTCCCAGCCTCAAATCTAACGGGAGATCCTGCTGCTCTCTGAGGATCTCTAAGGGAGAGGGAGAGAGAGAGAGAGAGAGAGGGAGGGAGAGAGGGAGGGGAGAGAGAGAGGAGGTGCAGAGGGAGTTTTCGCCGCTGAGGGAAAGAGCAGAGTTATTGGAGAAGCAGAAAATGGGACCAGCCGCCGCCTCGCTCGCGCTCCTGTGCCTCTGCTCTCTGGGCGAGTGCGTTCCCACAGGGACGGCCGACGCTGCAGCCACTCAGGTCAGAACTCTTTCACTGCCGTGGATGTGACATTTTTCAGACTGAACTATTCATAGAGCTGGGGTCGTTCATTCAAACATGTAACCACTTGGGACTTTGATAATGAAATCAGATTAATTCATCTCAGGCTTGAGAAAAGGGGAACTAAAAATCAGAAATCAGTGTTAGGTTATAATAATAACAACTCAGTGACGACAGTGAATGATTAGAATGGCCTGAACAGTTTAATTGGGGACAGTGAAACACATGAGGGTTAAAATCCTGTTTCCATCTTAAAGCCTTTAACGTGTCCTGGGTCTCAACCATTGACTGGAACATGTGGGTTTGTGCGACACGTCTGAGCCTGTGGAAAAAGCCTGTCGTATTTCTCCTTCGAAAAACAGAGAGCTGACGGCTCTTTGATTCGGAGACGCAGGACAAACTGCTAGACTGAGATCAGACTCATAATTCTACAAGCATCTCGTCACCAAGAAGCCAGAGCAGATCTCTCTCTCTCTCTCTCTGTGTGTGTGTGAAGGCGTCTCTGCCAGAGGTGAGGATGGCGAGAGGAGACAACCCCGACATCGTCCCTGAGCCTGAACCAGAGCCAACGAGTCCAGTGTCAGACTTTGAAAACTCGTACAACTACGTCCGTATGTCCCTTGCAACACACACACACACACGTGCAGATGTTGGTATCAGACTCCAGCTTCTCGAAATCACCGACTCCCGCCTGCCTCGTCCTCAGTGTCCAGACTGGCCGGGATGGACCAGGCCATCCACAAGCTGAACGTTGGCCACTACACGCTGGACGTGAAAGTCAGTCAGCTGATGGACCGTCTGTCCAGGATGGACGGTGAGACGCTCCCACGCTGTTTCCACATTACCACAAACTAATCATGCGTCTACAGCCTGCTCTGTGGGGGGGGGGGGGAAATCACGCACTAAAGTCTGCTCGTTTGTGTTGTCTCCTCACCGTTGCCATGGCAGCCAAAGTGGGGGAGCTGGAGGACAACATCCGGGAGGTTCACCAGCACAGCAAGGACAACCGCAAGGAGGTCGGCAGACTGGAAGGTACCCGGATGGTTTTATGTCCTTATCTGGAGCAGGGTGCTCGCTCTGTTTACCGTCTGTACAGTTTTTGGAGTAAAGAGTCACTTGGATTGGCAGGGATTACCTCATGGAGCATTATCGCTCAGCGTTATGCAAACACACACGCGGCGGTTGTGTGAGAGGTTCGGAGGAAATCTGGGTCTCATCAGTCTGTTATGATGTGACTCACGTCTGACCGGCCGAGGGAAACACAAAGCGGCTCCGATCTGCTGATCGTGCAGATAAAGTTTCCACGCAGTTCTGAACAGAACAGCGTTCAAGCTAAAAATACTGAACTATCTGAGTACAAACAATTAAAAAAAAAAAAAAAAAAAAAAAAACCCACAATGGTAATGAAGTTTCCTCTGCTCCTCAGGCTGTCAGAAGGGACGCAGGTTGGGATACAAGTGTTATCTGGTCTACAACAGCTACGAGGATTACGCCGGGGCGTCCAGGAAGTGCCTGGAGCGCGGCGGGCGCATGGCGATGCCGCGGGACCGCAAGGAGCAGGAGGCCCTGGCCGACTACGTCAAGTCCTTCTTCCACCCGGGCAACTGGCCCGTGTGGCTGGGCATCAACGACCTGCGCTCGGACGGCTTGTACCTGTTCGACGACGGGACGCGCGTCTCGTACTTCCAGTGGCGGAAGCACTTCCTGTCCAGTCAGCCGGACGGCGGGAGGCGGGAGAACTGCGTGGCCATGTCGTCGGACGACGGCGACTGGTGGGACCACTACTGCGACCGGACCATGAACTACGTGTGCGAGTTCGACGACAGGGTGGCGCTTTAGAATGAACTCTGACCTTTGCGGAGGATTCGAAAGACACTTTAAACACGGACGGGCTGTTGTTTTAAAGGGGAGGACGTCTGCGGTGGACACGGTGTCCTTTAATGCAGCCAGTGCTACGTCAGTGTGATATACAGTTTGCGTAGTTCAGTAAATATTTCATTTGTTTTAGGATTTTAAGTCTCAAAGGCGCACAAATGTACAAACTGCTCTTTAGGTCTGGATTCGACTCTGGTGAGAAAAACGCTGCTGACATAAACGGCGTGTTGTCGGTGCAGCTGCGGGGACGTGAATGCGAGTCAGTCAGCCGGGACTCGGCTGCGAGTCCAAGCTCAGAATCCCAAATATTTGTTCGACAATTTCCCCGGGAAGAGAAAACACGAAAAGCCCAAACTGACCCCTGGAAGACACAGAGCGGCGTGGACTCGGCTCCGCTGGACTGCAGCGGTTTATTTAACGCAGACACAGGCCGAGACTGTGCGGGAAGGGGAACGGCGCCACACCCCCCCAAAGAAACGACGTCCTGCCATATTTAGAATCAGAGCGCTGCGATGTACAGAAATGGCTGATTGTAAATGTTTAATACAGTTTTTTTCTACAGGTGGATTTTTTTTTAATTTTTTTTACAGCTTCAGTTTGTTTGATTTAAAAGTGTTAAAAAGATAAAAGACAGATTCCCTTCATCGGTATTGTTGAAAACTTAACGCGCAATGAGCATCTAAAGAAAATCTGGATATTAATTAGAAACATTCCAATCAACTAGTTCTACTTTTAAAAAAAAAAATCATCACGACACTGACACCACAGAGAAGAACAGACGTCTTCGCCGTACGGATTTCCATCGGACACGTCTCTTCATGGCGTCATGAGAGCGAGACGTGACGTCATTCGCGTGCGACGAAGAGCTGCTCTTCCTCCGCGGTGTCGGTGACGTGTGCGTTCACAGACGCGTCACACCTTTAAGGCCACGTGCTGACGGCCGAGGGACTCCGCCGCCTCCAGGATGTCCCCCACCGCCGGTCTGTCCTTGGGGTGTTTGGACGGGTGTGAGAGGAGAACGCGGCCTGCTTCATCCAGCAAAAAGTCTCCTCCCATCTGAAAGGATTAAAACGCATAGATCAGTACGGTGAACTCATTCACTTTATTATAACGTCCAACCCAGCCCTTTACCTGGTAGATGTCCTCCAGCAGGGGAGGGGGGATGTCGGGGTAGTCCACGCCGTCAGCCCTGTACTCTGCGACCTGCAGCAGGTAGCCGAACTTCATCACCTTGGCGTAAGACGAGCCCAGGCCAAAACTCCTGTAGATCTGAAAACGTGGAACATCTTCGGAGTCACGTCTACCGATTCACTCCGAATGAAGGTTTTGGCGCGTGGACACATTTTATGGACAGTTCTATGACGCATCAAAGAGCTGCTCGATCCTGAAGCGTTCCAACAAATGTCAAGTATATTTTAGCTTGGCCCTCATATCCCACTAACATGGAGGAGGTGGGGTATAGGGTCCATACTGCAGCCAGCCACCGGGGGGCGACTGAGATGATTTCCATCTATAGTTCCTATATATTGCAGCGGCCCACTAGCATTAAATGAAGATATATTTTATTCGTTTCCAGAGAGGCCAGCTGAGACAGCACTGACCTCTCTCTTTGGATCCAGCATCATGTCGAAGGTGCAGCCGGTCTGCTCCAGCCACAGCCGAGCTCCCTCGCTGCCGCCGAAAGAAACAACCAGAACCCGTAGCGAGCGAGCCTCCAGGTCAGCCTGCAGAGGAGCCAGAGCAGAGCCAGAGCGTGAGGACAAAGCATCTGACGCTTTACACGTGCACGTTGTATAAATACAAGGCGCTGAGGTGAAGGCTGAGCGAACACAGACATGATGGAAAACACGTTGGAAGCTTTTGGAGCCACGGAGGAGAATGAGGGTTCAAGTTCAACACTTGGCTCTGAGGTGGGTCAGGACAGGAGAGCACAAGGGACTTAACGTTTCAGCTTCGGCCTCAAAATGTAAACAAAACATTTTAAAGATAAATTCAGAATCACACATTCCAGATAAAACCATCAATAACCAGTTTGTAGAAGGCAAAGAATTAAAGACACTAACCCGATACGTTTTTTTTTTTAAATTCAGACATGACATTGAGACATTAAGAGGGAAGGCTTTTGATGGACGCGTGGATTCTTTATTTGTCCCCCTTAGGGAAATTGGTTTCCACTCAGACGCAGTCGACACTCGCTGCTCTTTTCAGACGTGAACTCTGGAGAACGTCTGAGACTTTCTCCACAGTCTCACCCGTGAGCAGCGCAGCAGAGCATTCAGAATCAGAAGATGCGTGACAGGACTCGTCGCGCACAGTGAACTGACCTGTCTGGCCTCCAGCTCAGCCACGTGGTCCCGTCACGGCAGTCAGGCGACGTGTCTGAGGAGAACCAGCAGCAGCAGCCTCTGGCCCAGATGGTCTCCCAGGGTGACGCTCCTTCAACAGAGCACAAGCACAACAGAAGAGCGGGTCATTCTTTTAAACGTCAACCGGGAGAAGAAGCTGCTGCTGCTGCTTTGCTCATCCACCAGACGCTCGGGTCAGCGTGTAACCAGCAGGGGGGTGAGCTCACTTTCCGCTCCGGGCGTCAGTGTACGCAGCGTCGGGGCTGAGGCTGTCGGGGGTCTTCACTCCTGAGAGCTGGAGGTCGGTTGTCTGCAGATCTTTGTCCACGCCCTGCAGGAACGAGTCCCACTCAGCCTGCACACAGCCAAGACACACCTTGAATAATCATCTACAGCCTGACGAAGAGAGTTTAGTTTAACAGCAGGTCGGTTTAATCACAAATTGAAAAAGATTCAAGTTAGAGGTAAGTAATATTTAAAAAAAAACAAAAAAAAACGAATCAGACCTCCAGCTGCAGGAACTCGTCCACCTGCTCCCTCACTTGTGCATGGCTGCAGAAAAACAGACAGCGTGTGACGAGGTCACATCTCCACTAACCCTAACAAGATGGTGAACAACCACAGGGCGAGATGATAAACTCACTGATAAAACTTCTCCCACACGGCCTCGGCTTCACTCCTCCTCTTCACTCCGAGGCTGATCAAAAACAAAAAACAAAAACAACCATCAACAAACTATTTGAAAAGAGGAGGCTATTGAAGGTTCAGGGTGCAGAGCGTAGTGACATCTGCTGGCGAAGTTTGAGCTGAATCTGACCTTCGAAGATTAAAAAAAAATGTATTTGAAGTCGGTCACATGATTGTGTTTTAGTCCAGGGGAAACAAATGTCACCTTTTGTAGAAATCTGTGCCAGCGGTGATCAGGCCGAACAACGTGCTGATCTTTGTGGGAACGAACGTCTCCAACGAGGCTGTTTGAGAACAAAGGGCCACAATGTGGAAAATTTGATTAGTGAAACATTGTGTTGGCGTGGCAGAGTTGATCCACTTGTTCTGGTTTAATCAGTGACGAGCCTCTTAGTGTTAAACAATGGTGAGAACCTAACCATGCAATTTATTCTTCAGACAGGAGCTAACATTTAATCCCGAATGTTGAATATTTCATTTCCATCATCTATGACCTCTGGAGTAATTGGGAACAAGATTGAAGTCCCGCAACGACATTAAACAGGAATTCTGAATCAGCACTTCAGTTCTGCATGAACATCATCTTTCTGTAATTTAAATAAACACAAAATCATCCTCAAATACCAAACCATGCTCACTGCTCATTTTCTTCTTTTAACATTGCAAATGCAACGACAGTTCATAAATATACTTCAAAAATGTTACAAACAAAAAAAAAAAAAACAAAAAAAAAACACGCTAAATATAAGTCGCAGAACTTATATTTAGCGTGGTACATTTTTAATGTGACAAGAAGTCCCAGACTCTATGCTGATTTCACACATTTTAAAGTTTATAAGCATACAGAAAACAACGCATTGATTTTGTGACAAAGTCAAAAAGTAAATTCAGCATCAATTTGAACTGGTTTACAATTCGGCGTGCAGGAATTTCTCCTTCCTCGGGAGTAAACTTGACAAACAAGGCGTGAAACTGATTTCATAACATTGCCGGAGACTAACGCGTCCTTCTGATTAATTGGCAAAGTCAATCAAGTCGTTAAAGCGGTGAAATATTGAATGGACTCTGGTTCCACATGGTTCTCACCTGCTGCCTCCTGCTGAGCCTCCCGGAGCAGAACTTGACCCAAACGGTTGAAGAGACCGAGTCCACGTGCGACCGTGTCCACGTCTGCAGCCATGTTTCACGTATTGATCATACAGCGTGTACTAGTACTGCTGATATGTATGACGGATACACACTGCGACCTGCCCCCGGCCTGAGGAGCACAAGAGGCGCGCTCACAGGATAAGGACAGGAAGAGGTGTGTGCTTGTGTTCGAGGCGCATGCGCGTCAGATGAATTCTCGGTGAATAATTGCAATCAAAACAGAACATGCACGATCGTATATATACACGATATAAAGTATATATATGCATATAAATTCATGGATATCTGTAAGTATACATACCTTCATATATACTTACATTATATTAACTCATATGCACATAAGCATAATTCTACACTAAACACACACACGCACTTGACGGTTTCCAAAAAGGACAGGAACAGCTGATTAAGTCGTCAACCAGTTTTATTGACTAAACATTCGTTCACTGATTTGTTTAAAAGGAAATTCCGTCGTTCCAGTTTTCAGGTTGTGCACTCACGACCGGAGCAGCCAGTGCAAAACAAATCGACATTAAAACCCATCAGGACAATCGCTGATATGAAAAAGAGAAGTGACACGAAGGAAACCCAGCGTCAGCCGTTCGCCGTCAGAGATGCAGTAAACGAAAAGACGAATGATGAAGACGCCGCACATTCAGCGATGGGTCAAAGGCCTCTTGATCGTTTAAATGTTTCAATAAGAAAGGAATTCGATTTGTTTGAGGGACTCAGTGTTTTTAAATGACCACTTTTCCTCTTTGTGCTTCAGCTCAGTTTGACGAGTCGTTCAAACAACGGACAGCAGCCTCATGTGGCCTCAGCGTTCAGCTCCACCCCTCAGGTCTTTCTCTGCTGACCGGCTGCAGCACAGCATGGGTTTAAAGCAGTCAACGTTTAAAGTGCCAATTACTTTGATTTTCAAAGTTAAATAAAAAACTTTAATACATATCAGTGTCGATTGAAAGTGTAATCTCCAGATATCAAATTCAACATTCATGGTGAACTAAGAGTAAGGATTTTGTCTGTGCGATGACAGATTGTTCAAGCTGATGAGATTTGTGCTTTGGTAGTTTAATCGTGAGGCTGAGAGAAAGAGAGGGTGGAGGTGAGAACTAATGGACACGTCCTCCTTCGTGCTCTCTGTCTTTTCTCAGTCTGGAAACACAAGGACAAGCTCAAAGTATCGTCGAAGAAGGAAAGATGGCAGAGAAAAGAGCAGGGGCGTGTTTGAAAACCAAAATTAAACCAATCACAGGTCTAATTGGAAAAAAAAAATGAAATAATGGTCATTACTTCATAAACAGACTCTGACCGCCTCTCTGTAAAAAATTCAAAAGACAATCATTAAAGCCGAGTTGATTTGAGTCCGGTTCAGTTTGGGTTGAAGAAGAATACGAAGTCACGATGTTCCGCTCAGTGTAGAAGCTCCATCTTTACGACTTCATGAGGTCGCCAGAGGTTGTTAAGACTTCTTTGGACAGTGTGAAGATGAGTCTGTATTTAGAACCTCGATCATGGTTCTGGTCGACGGGAAAGTCTCTGCTACAGATGGAAGACTCTGGTACCAGCTCGGTAAACTGAGTAGGAAGACAAGGAAAGGTGAGGTGAGGCCAAATGAAACAGAGGGAAGGAGATGAGAGTGAACTGTCAGAGTCAGAAGAGCGAGAACAGAAAGGTGAGGAGAAGAAGAAGCTCAAACCTTTTCAGATTCATCCACATCTTTGCTGTTTTACTGAAGCTCTCTGGACTGGGTGTGGTCATGGCTTCAAAATCTACCAGCTGAAACAAAAACCAGCACAAACAGTTTCAGAGGACGTTTATTCAGAGATGAACAGCAACATTTACGTGAAGAGGCTCCATACCTTTCCTTTAGGGATCCTGCCCACAACCTCTTTCCCACTGGCCATCAGCGCCCCCATCACCACGGAGTACGCCACCACGCTGAGGACACACACACACATCACCTCAGCTTCCCTCAGTGTTTGTTTGACCAGGACTGTTTCAATAGGACTCACCTGGAGCCTCTGGAGAGTGGCATGAGGTTGCAGAAGTAATAAACCAAGGAGAGGATCAGGTTACACAAGGCGTCCGCATCCTGACACAACAAACCAGAGTCAGCTGTACAGACTGATTCTACAGGCACGTCTCTGCTGTTTATATCCTTCATTCCAACTTTATGCAGACAGAATGAGGAGAGACAGGAGGGACGTTCACATCCGTGTGATAATATCTCAGATTTGACTTTTAAGAAAAATGTATTCACATGAAAATAAAATCAAGGAAAAAGAATCCCAATCTCACCCCTAGTTCTGTGGAGAGCATTAACGCCTTTCCCTTAGCTGTGAGGTCTTTGTAGATGGACTCTATTTCTGACTGGTACTGCTGCGTTCGCTCCTCTGTCGTCTGCGTCTCGACTGAGAACAACATGTTGCCCACCCTGAAGGACAAGAATTTTACTAATTACACATCACTTGAGCGCCTTCAGTCCTTCAAATCCAAATTTGTAGCTCAACAAAAGACACTGACAAATCCGAACCTGCTAGATTTAAATGTTAAATTCAACAGATCTTTCTTCTTAAAGCACATGTATTAAATTATAAAATGTCATGCTGACATTTAAAGAAAGAGAGAAAGAGTAATCTTGCCTGTCTCCAGTGATGGTGATGGTGAAACCATCATACTCTTTCCCAGCATCCTTCATGCTCGGAACCTTGGAGTTGACTGTGAAGCCATCTCTGGTTTTACTGTTGAACTGCTTCAGAAAATAAACACACACACAACCGTCCTGGGGTCATTTTCAGTTCATTTCCTCTGACGTCACTTCTTTTCTTGTATCTTGCTCCTCTTTACCTTCATTATGGGCAGAAGATCTTCTACTTTGTTGACATTTTCAAGGGCCTGTCGGACCTCCAGTAAACCTCTGGGGTTGTACGCCCTGTGAGACATCATAAAAACACATTTGTTACAAAAGAAGCTGAAGCTACTGAAATAAAAACACACACATACTTCCTCAACACTTTCCTGCAACATGAATAATAATTTACTGGACGCTCCCTGGTAGGAAGTGGCCAGCGTATTAACATAAAGTCACGCCGCTCAGCGCTCGCTGGGTTCGGGCTCGGCCGATTTGTCGCAGCATTTGTGGTAATACGTTTGTCAGTGAATGAGAGGAAAGAGGTTTAGCTGTAGTTCACCCGTGGTACACCAGAATTCTGTCTTTGATAAAGTCCAGGATGTTGTCAAAGTAAGCCAGGTACCGAATGTTGATAATCTGGCCCCTGAGGAGAGAGAAGAAAGGGCAAAAGAGTATTTCAGCATGAGTGACAGGAGGGATCCGCGAGAGTCTGATCTCCAAACCTGTTACCTGATGAGGTTGATGTGATTGTTGAAGCCTCGGCTGAGACTCCTGGCAGGCATCTGGTCTAACCACAAAACAGGCTGGTCTGGATCCGCAATCCTCCGAATAGAGAGAGAAGCCGATGGGGTTAGTCACACTGAAATTCAGCAGGTTGCATCTGTGATGCTGTAAAGACACATTGTTGAAACTGAAAATGGCTGGAATCTAGAATCTGTCTTCATTCCTAAATCTTTAGGGATGATTTCCTGGGGACAATTTACGATTCAGCAGTCGCTCCTGAACGTCTCCTGGAATCTGTAAACTCACATTCTTCTGTGTTTTGGTAATAGTCAATCTTTCCAGACCATAGTCGCACTGCTACTTTGACAGTAATTTAAAAGTCAAATGTGTTTTCTTGTTTCACTCTACAAAGTTTATTGTGGCACTTCTTCATTTTATAGATTGGTTTTTCTCTCACCTTCTCCATTTAACTGCTATATCAAACATGTCTCTCCACTGCATTTGCCGGGTCTTGCCGTTGACTCGCACTTTGGAGTTGCTCCATGTTCGATGCATGGCCTGCATGACCTCCAGTGTTGCTAACCCCATGGCTAAAAACAGATGCAGATTATTTATTAACTATGGATATTTAGACCTGATCGATCTTCATGAGCTGCAGCCTGTCGCTGGCACCTCTGTGTATTCTCCTATTCGGCAGGAAACCAGGAGTGTCGTATTGCATCAGCGCCCCCAGATGGTCTGCCGTGCATATCAGTTTCTGAACTTCGCTGCTGTAGCTGTCAAAGTTCTGAGGCAGCACGTCCCTGTAAACCACAGAGAGGAAGACACAGGATGAATTCATCAAGGCGTTCATGAGGAGCGAGCGCACTTTATTTCATTTCCAGCACCGTTGCGCGGCTGCCCGTCAAACCCCTGAAACGTTTTTATGAGACCAAAGAAACAGTTTTCATTCCGCTGACAGAGGCGTAAAAACATTTGGGCTTCAAAGTCACGAGGAGACAGACCGCAGGTGTTTGTTTTCAACCACAAAACACCGACTGCCTCGTCTCTGAGCTCAGAGGAACCATTTCCCACAGCAGCTCAACATATTTGGGTGGTGACGGAAACAGATTTAGCAGATTTCCTGAAGCTGACACATTGGAGGTGAAGTGAAGGGCAACATGTGATGAACCCAAACGCCTCTGAGATCAGCTCTGTGTGTGTTTTGACCTCAGGGCTGCATCATCAAGAATCCTTACAGCTTCAAGCTCCAGTCACTGGTCAACCTACTTGATGTGTGGCTGCAGGCCTGGCTGCTCCTCGTAGTCTTCTATTAGGAAAGGCAGGTTCTTGGCCCAGTGGTTCTTGAAGTTCCCTGGTAAGTCCTGGTCCACGTTGTATTCGGCTACTGGGATGTCCAGGTGGGAGTGTAGGTAGCGAGAGTACTCTGGGAGAAGAACAAAACAAAGAGCAAAGCAGATAGAATATAAGAATAGAATACACTAATACTCTGCTATAGACAATAAAACATGACATGGATTTATAGTGTGAGGGGAACACTGACCTCTGAGGTATTTCACTTTGAGGTATTCAGAGCTGGCCTTCTGACCCAGCAGAGGATCGTTCAACATGACTTTAGTCTGAGCTTTGATCCCCTCGTAAAACTGGCCCATGGCCACGTGACTCAGCCCCTTCATGTACTGACACACCTCATTATAGGGCTCCAGCTGAAGACACCTCTGAGGAACGACAGAACAGGAGGACATGAGGAGAGAGCTGTGCATCTGCTCATGGAATTATACATGCGTGAGTTTATTCCTGGTGTAGTTGGCGTGAATCTGGGGGCCTCCTCTACCTTGAAGTTGCCTATGGCCTCCTGTAGTGAGCCGTGGTGGTACAGCATCATGCCTCGGAGCTGGAGAGACTGGATGTGGTTCTGGTTCAACATGAGAGCTTTCTGGAAACTCTCCATAGCTGACTCAAAATCACCCAGCTCTCTGAAGAGACGACAAAGAGATGTTTGAAATATTGTTCGTAAAGCACAAAGTGTGGAATCCCCATAAATGTTTGGAATCCAGACACAGTGCTGTACCTGTAGGCCTGTCCCAGGCTCTTATACGCATCTATGAAGTCAGGCTTGAACTTCAGGGCCTCTTTGAATGTCTCAATGGCTTCCTGATGAGAGAAGCACAGCAACCTTTCACACACTGCTGACACTAAACGGAAACTGCAATAAGGAACCTCCAGAGCCTGAGCCATGACTCTTTAAACAGAGTGGCATCAGAGATACAAGTGTGAGCACATAAACCCTGCTCTCAGGAAGAGTGCAAAAGTTTGCAGATTGTTCACGGACGTCTTGGTTTCTTCTGAGGTCAGAGTTTCTACAGATATGACAGGAAAACATTGTTTGATGTGGTCATTTCTGAGAACCTGGTTCAAACCCCAGACTCAAAGAGTGGAAACCACAGCATGCGACACAATGAGTGTCATAACTGATCGCATGCAACTCTCTTTATCTTAAGAACACACCTTGAGCATTCCTCTGTGGAAGAAAGTGAGGCCCTTGTAAAGCATGGCGATGGGCTGGTTCTTCTTCAGCTCCAAAGACTGCTGGAAGTCCTCCATCGCTGCCACATAGTCCTGGTGAGGAAGGAGTCACACAGCGTCAGCACACACACGCTGACGTGCTCACAGACATGCTTTGTAGAGGGAGTTCAATCACCACACCTCTGAAATGAAGAGCAGCGTTCCTCTGTGTCTGTAGAGTCGAGCGGACGGCTGCAGCTGGATGGCTTTGGTCAGATCCCCCAGAGCCTCGCTGATACGACCCAGAGGAGACAGGATCTACAGACACATGTAATGGAAGCCAAGGAAATATTTTATTTGTGCTGCTTACAACATAATCTCTCCTTACAGTAGAGATAATATCCATAATAACCAGTTTTATGGTTTTATCAGCAATGTCCAATCCATCGATGCCAAGAAAACCGGAAAGGGTGTCAATTAAAAACTCTACCTGTGGACAGGTTGGGCTCTTACCTCTGCTCTCTGTTCGTAGACTTCTGGCCAGTTTGGCTCCAGAGTGATAACTCTGTTGAGCTCGTACAGAGCCAAGTCAGCATTCTTTATGTCCTGGCAAAGTGACAGAAGGAGGGCTGTTTATTGGATAAAGTTGATGTGTATATACAGCACAGGTAGAGAACACCGATATCATCAACATTTGTTTCCAGAGCTGCAAAGTCATGGCAGACTGAATCTGTTCTTATTGAATATCACACTGAGTTATTGTGGGTTTCACCTGAAACGGCTGCTGTCACCAAAACTCAGGATTCCATTAGTGAGACAAATAAAACGAATGCGTTCACAACAGTCAAATAAACTGTGGGCTTCAGAAAATATATGGTATTGTTTATATTGTCAAACAATATCAAGACAAAGTATGAATCAAGTGATATAAATAATCTCAACACCTTTATCATGTTTGTTTGAAGCAAACTATTGACTTTACCTACTCATTCAGTTTATGAGGTTGTGAATGTAGTGTATTTGTGTGGTTGATAAGCAAATGTTCTGTATTTATGTTGCTCATTTTCATTCGAGAGGTAGAAGATAAAGCTGAAATTACACGCCGATAAAACACAGAGCCAAGTGGAACAACATAAACTTCTGTGCTGTTCTATTTAACTCACCTGCAGACTTTTCTTTCCATAAGCTATCCCTCTCCCGTAAATGGCACTGACCAGCTCTGGGTCACCCTGAAAATAGAAAGCACAAATGATTAAGAAAATATTATTGGTTTAACCACAACAGTGTATTTACAGGGGATATTAGCAGAAGATAGTTGTCGTAAGATAACTGGATGCAGACAGACCTGAAGTAAGAGGGAGAAATGTTTGATGGCTTCATCGTATAGACCGTTGCCGATCAGAACGTAGCCTATCGCTGGAACGAGAGGGCAGATGATGAAATGAAACCATTCTGTTCAGCAGGAATACGGTGCATGAAACATGCTGTTTGATGAGCATTGCAACTTACCAAGTTCTTCATTTGTGTTATGGTTAATTACAGGGAAGGGGATTTTTTTCTGCTCTATATACAACTTGGCCTGTTTCTGTGAGAAGTGGAGAGAAAAACATGAAACATCAGGGGAAGGCCCAGGAAGGAAACTGCAAAACTGTCACTCTGACAAAGTGAAAAAACAGAAGATTAATGACACACACAACAATTAGTCTGAAGGCTGGAGACACTTAAACAGTTTTCTATTTCTTTGAAAGTGGTTCCAACCAAGTGACACCAGCAGAGAAGTGAATGAAACATTAATTAAGGACATTTCTACAAGTTAATAGGTTTTTAAACAAGCTTATCAGCAACTTTCAAGGTTACACCGAGCAATGTGATCACCACTGCAGGGTGCAAGAACAACAATGTTGCTGTGGCAGCATTTAATCAGATAGCCCCAGCAGAAGACGTGACAGTAGCTAAATCATCAAAATGGCAACTAAGACACTGGCACATATTCAAATGTCAGATGTCTGTTTCTCTTTTCCACACATCCTCTTCTAAACTTCACCTCAAAAGTATTCACTTTCAGGTTTTAAAATGTTGTTTGACTTGATCTCAAGAGCTTCTGCAAGTGCAACAAACTCCTGATCACACAAAACAACAAATGCTAGCTTGGATTCAAACATTTCATCACCATTTTAACATGCAGCGTCTATTGATTTGAAATGTGCGTGTGTGTGTGTGTGTGTGTTCTCACCAGGATTTTCTCTGCATTAAGTGAGAAGACTGACTCGCAGGGAGGGTTGCTTCCTTCTTCACAGTCTGGGTCTTCTAATTGTAAAATTGATGACTCTAAAAAGCAAAAATTCCACAATACAACTTTAACTATCTGTACATAACAAAAGCAGTGACTCAATATCAAACACATGTGGAATTTGACACATCACAATATCTCTGCAGTTCCACAAACAGTCATTCAACCACCCGAGCAGTAGTTCAGCTGCAGCACGTCAGCCTGTACAACCAGTTTTTCTGCTTTTCTCGCAGTCCTCATTTATCACGCTGCACCCAGGCTGGGAGCCATAAAAACTGTGATTAACAGGAACTACAGCTCCATGCATAATTAATACACAGTTGGCGGTTTATTAAGAACACTAAGCAGAAATTAATGCAGTCTAATACTACAATAAACCACTGAGGTTCTAACTGCAGTTTCTGTGAGGCTGTTGTCGAGAGGTGGTGATTCATCTTTATGGACAGTGTCAGGTATCAATTTTCTTGTAAGCACATTAAACATAATCCTCAAATACAGAGCTTAACCAACAGCCCCTCCATTAAGTCTGTACAAAAACAAGTGAATGTTATTGTGAAAGGGGAGGATTCTTTACAGTACTGTTGAAAAGTTGTTAATAATTAACTTGGACGCATTGATAAATGAATGAATGAATGAATGAATGAATGAAACAGTAACACACAGCAGGAGTGACTGAACAACGCAGCAGCACCAACACATATTCTACATTTTAGTATTAGCATAACATTCCTGTACAGGCTGTTATAACTGACAGGACTTTGGCTTACGCCTCTCCAGAGAAGCTCAATTAAACTCAAGTGGGTGTTGCGTGTAATATTATATTAACATTCAAATACTCTCTCTAATCTCTGTCGCCCACTTTTGGTTTAAAATCCAGTTTGGCTCCTGGCAGAGTGAGAGCAGGAGCTGATCTCCTCCGCTCTGTCACCGCTTGTTGACATTAGCTGTTATTAGCCTAGCTAGCTAACGTTAGCTCCGGCTAAAGCTAGCCGGGAGGCTCCGCGGTTGTACCGGGGAGGACGTGGCGGAGTGGCGGCGATGCCGAGGCACTTTACCGCAGTCGGAGGCGTACTCCTCCCACTCGGACAGCGAGCTGCAGCCCTGCCTGTGGAGCTCGTTGTTGAACAGCGTCAGTGCGGAGAAGTGCTCCGTTGAGACCGAGGCGCGGCTCAGGCACAGCAGCGACAGGACGAGCACCGCGGCGGCCCGGCTACCGGGGGCCATGTTGCTCATGTGTGACACCACTGAGCGGAAGCTGCCGCAGCGCCGCCAGCGCAAAGAAGACCACATGTCCCGGCATGCTCTGCGGCTGTCAAACCGGTTCATGTAAACATGTCAAGTAAATAAATAAAACGTTTCCCCATGAACCTTCAGATTAAAACCTAAAGTACACAGCGGTCATACTCTACGGGTGTGAAGAACTTTGGTTGTGTATAAATTGTCAAAAAAAAAAATAAAATTCACAAATATATTTTCTCAACCTCTCACACGTCGACAAACCAGTTCTTTTACTTTGAATGCGGCGATGCGAGCAGCCATCTTACTTCCGGTTGCACGGTTTCTCCTGCCAGCTTCTTCTCGCCAGTTTCAGGAGAAGATGATGGATAAACGAGTGTTTAGATGTGTTGAATGCAACGAGACAGCGACGGAGCTGCACCGGGATTACAGCAACAACATCCTGAAGATTACTATATGTGTAAGATAACGATTTGACGAGTTTAACTCAGTGTAATTAGGGTTTTTTTCCTTATTACCACGATGATGCTACTAGCTAACGAGTTTATAGCTGTTTCATGTGAAGATCGGTTTATTTATTAGGGGTCCAAAGAGCAACAGCCGCGGGAATTGTTCTTGCTTGGTGTTTTATTATTATCATTATTAGTATTATTATTACGCTGCCGCACTAAAAGTGATAATGCAGTTCTACTTTTTAGGTTTTGCACATAAGCGAGTGCAGCAAAAACATACAAGTTGCAAAAATGGGCGTGGCCGGGTGCCTTTGAATTAGTATGATCCCCCTAAATATTGTTGGGGGTCCGATACGACAAGAGCTAAATGACATGGGATGACTTGTGCAGGTCAACTTGCGCAGGTCTAGTTTACTGTTGTCATTGTGTTTGGGGTCAGAAATCTTTGTTTTAAACTATAGCTAAAGTATACGAACTCATAATAAAGTGGAATCAAACGTGAACCAATGAAATATTAGCTTCATCCCCAAGCAACAACACACACAACATATGATAAACTGAAGGAAATAAGTTTCATGTTATGAAACACCTATTAAAAAACTACACAGAGGATGAGTTAAAACAATGGAAGGAAATGACCAACTTTTTGAAAATATTCATCAGTGTGTTTTGGTATTGTGTTTACTGTGTCTGTGTGTGTGTCTCCAGGAGTCCTGCCAGAAGCCAGTGGACAAGTACATAGAGTATGACCCAGTTATCATCCTGATTGATGCCATCTTGTGCAAGACGCAGGCGTTCAGACACATTTTGTTCAACACAAGCTTGGATGTAAGTTCCCCCATCTTTATAAATAAATATCAATGATATATAATAACAATGAAAGGAAGAATTGACAGTAAACTTTCAGTGTCTTGACTAGGATTGGTTTCTGTTGACAAAGTCATCTATCATGTTATTTCATGTGTTATTCCCCTTCTCCTCCTCCTTTTCTAGATCCACTGGAAGTTGTGTGTGTTCTGTCTGCTGTGTGAGGCGTACCTCAGGTGGTCTGTGCTCCATGGCTCGGAACAGAGCAGTGACCCAGCCGACATCATACGGTACACCAAGGAGTGGGAGTTTTACGGCATGTTTGGATTGGCCGCCCTTGGTAAGATGTTCATACGGGTGCTGTGAAATCATCAGTTGTTTACTTAACATTTACTACCAATGCCTCTAACAACTTTGATAAATTACCTAAAGGGTACCAGGATGAAGTGGTCCTAAGGCAAAGAACTGATAGATCCTTTCTTTGTGTGGCGTTACAGGGCAAACACTGTGACACAGAGTGACTGTTGTTGATGCAACAATTTGATCTTTGTTGCTGTAAAGTCAGACAGTGACTCATCTTTATCTGGCTCCTGCAGAGCTGTCAGCGTTCTGCTGCACTGTGCTGTGGTTCCTCTGGGTGGTGGCGGGTCGTCTGCGGGGCGGGAAGCTGGAGCTGCGTCTGCTCCTCCGAGCTCTGCTGCTCTCCTGCTACGGGAAGGTCCTCCTCATCCCTGCGGTTATCTGGGAGCACGACTACTCCCCGCTCTGCCTCGGCCTCATCAAACTGTTCGTGCTCACTTCAAACTCGCAGGCTATCAGAGGTATGAGAACACATCTGTCTGAAGGGTTGATTCTGTTCCTGTTTATTTCTTCTCTGTATGATGCCAGTTTTTAACTTCTATTTCTCCCCTGACCTTATTTCCTGCAGTGATCCTGAACAGCAGTCGGCGCCTGTCACTGATGGCTGTGTGTTTAGGCGTGCTGTCAGAGACCTGCGTGGCTCAGGCCTGCAAAAAGCTTCCCTGGAGCATCCAGGAGATGTGGACAGACTGAGACTGCAGTCACTCATCTCAGGGACGGACAAGAGATTGTGATCATGCCTTAATGAACTGGCTACAGGTTGAGGTGAAGAGCAGCACAAGATATTTATTTTCTTGGGATATAAAGTGATCGCAGATATTTATGCTGACAGACTGAAACGCTGCTGGATCAATGTGATGCATCATTAACTCTGACAGTGTTCGCTGCTGTTGACTATGAGTTGGTCTTTCTTGTCCCTGACAATTATGTGGGAGGACTACCTTTGCATTTGTTCACAGTGAATATTTGTTTAACCTGTGAACCCTCCTTGCAGAGCGAGCGGCCACAGTCTGCGGAGAGACAGATAAATGTCGCAGCACGTGCAGCCGGAACCGTCTGTGGCACACAAGATATGAAAAAGTAAATGTTTGCACTTTAACACAGTGGCTCAGGGTTGCATGTGATTTTGTTCATGCGTGTGCTGCCTCTGCACATGGACACATGTTGTTACAGGTCTGTGCATAGTTGAGGATACAGCACATGAATGTGGAATGTGTCCTCGCCCCGGATGGATCTGGTCCAGTCTCTGTGGAAATAAATCCACCCAAACACAACATCATCGTCTCACGATGGGAAAACCATCCATTGATTGATTCCAGTGATGCACAAACGTAAATAAACATAAGAAGTGTGTTCTTTGATTTGTCTGTAGTGTTGTGATTTCAACAAACCGCTGAGAGAGTTTCTGAATGTGTTGAGGCTAATAACACGTTGCATGGTAACAACAGGAGGAAACAAACAGGTGTGTCAAGAACGACAGTGGAATCCATGGAATGAAAAGAACAAACCAAAAGGAAACGGGAGGAGGCGTTCAGACAAAAACACACGACGAAATATTAAAGCGATGCCTCGCTGTTAGCACAGGCACCGTGCTTTCACACGTCACTCTGAGGGACGAGCGCCACAGCCCCAGCTCCACTGTGGCAATCCGTCCCCTGTGGAGAGAGTGATGCGCACCTTGGATTTGCTCGCTCGGTCAAGATTACGTTAATCTCCTCTAATCTCCCGACAGACGGGCAGCACGAGACCAGAGCACAGAGCAGAGAGAGGCATCATGGGATTCCAGTCATGCACAGTGAAGAGCTGAAGGCCTTCACACACGCACACACAGAAAAATATCCCGACTTTAATTAATAACAACTAGCTGTCAGGACACAAGCTCAGAGAACAACATCACAACTGAATTCATCCGTCAAATTCATGCTGATATTTCAAATCTGAACATTTCAGCGGAGACGTGGAGAACGTGTTCATACGATAGCTGCTCGACCCATTTCGTCAGTCTCTCTGGGAGCCCTGCGAGTACGAAAACATAAACAGCCGTATCGTCTTCAGCGATTCCTCTGAAGCTCCCAGCACGAGGAGATGCTACTTCAAAGCCATCTCACATCCTGCTGCTGCTGCTGCTGCTGCTGCTGCCGAGATGATCAATTAAAGCGGAACCGCACCGACGTGGCACCGACATCGGCTGCAAAATGCAGATTGGTGCATTTAAATGCAGGTCAGACTGAGACGCATTCAGGAGAGAGAAAGAAGTAGGGCAGCAGCAGAGAGAGGAGGAAGAGGATGGAGAGAGAAGCGGGTCTGTGAGGGGAGGAACACGATCGCTGGTGTTCTCACTCTGAATCCCAGCACAGTTTTGGACAATAGCAGGATTCAGGAGCCCCGCTTCGCTGTGAATCAGCCTGTTCTTTGTAAATGTTTCTGTTCCACAACAACGACACACACACACACACACACTCCAGGCCTGGAAAGTATGGAATCACTTTATTAAATTATTATCAGAAGAATACCTATGAGGGGAAAGCATAGAGAGTAGAACAGTAGTATGTCGTTCCGGAGTCGTAATGGATGATAACAACACAGGCTTCACGGGTCTGTCAATACAACACAGGACACATCAACACCTTCTGTTGCTATGGCGACATAATGAACGATGATTATATATAAATATGACGATTCACATATTCAAAGCTTGAACGTGTATATTCTGGAGGTCAATGCTGGTAAATGGCTGCGAACCATCTGTGAGCATCTAATTTAAATCTCAACACAGGTCAGATTTTAGCTGGAGTGGAAAGTTTTTTTTCCAGGGAAAGAAATAAAGTTTCCATGAGCTTTGATTAAGACTCTCCATTTGCTATTTTTGGTGCAGCCACTTCCACAACTTTGACATTTCCCAGAATGCATCCCTCAGTGGGTGCAAAGCATCCTGGTCTATTGAGGCCACTCAAGCAGGAAACGCGTCTCCCTGTGATTGTTTGGCTCCAGAGAGAAGCCCTCGCGTTTTGATTTAGAGGAAACTGAGAGTTTAAATCCATTCAAGTCGAGGGTGAATCGTTTACATCTGTACAGTTGCTCATGTAGAACAAACACAAAGTCACATGACAATGATTTCAGATGTTTGTTTTGTTTGTTTTTTTGTCCAAACAACACAAACCACATTTTGCCACAGGTTTCTGGTGAGAAGGCATCACCACGTTACACATCCAACCTCCTGAAAACAGGGTTTTAAAAAATAGAAAACACACTGCAGTTTGCTGGTGTTGTTCAGAGCAACGTTCAAACTCGTCTGTGCTGGAGTCAGTTCCAGTCGTGTCGATGTTCCGAAACAACCTCAAATAAGTTTTCATTTGAAACTTAAAAAGATTAATCGTGGATCAGAATAAATCAAAATTATAATTATTTATCCAGCCAAGGCTGCTCGATGTGGACGACAGTGCGTCTCTGCTAACCGCATCAGTCAACACTGCTGTAAATGAATCACTGTTTGTTTCAAATGTAAAGGCAAACGGAGGCTAACAGCAAAACGTCTCTATTTCCTGTCACAAAGCAAAACGACCATCGTGTTGAGTCAAACTGAACTTTAGTTATATTGCTACTGAAGAAAATGACATGATCTCTCCCAGCCTCGCTCTTCAGCTTCGACTCAGTCTGAGACCTGAAGAGTTCCAAAAAGGCACTAAATGTGAAGACATCCAATAACAGGCCTGGGTCGAGAGTTCTCCTCGGGAGCTTCATTCAACACAACATGACAAGTGACGTGACCCAAGACGCGCAATTTGACGATGAAAGCAAATGACACAAACATTCAACTGAAATCAGATAATGAAACCATTGTTCACTGCCTCTGGTTGGTGATGTGGCTGGATTAAGACATTTGCAGACGCATTAACGTCATTATGAGCAACAGGTTTCAGATTTAAAGTGAGTAAATACGTGAGAAGCAGAAAAAGCCTCATTAAGAGTGAAACCACACGCAGATACGAGTCTTCAGAGCTGTGACGTGATCAAACAGGCGAAGGGATAATTTGACGTTTTTGTGAAACGTGCGCTTGCTCGCCGTTGAACTTGTGTCCAGATTTAAAACGCTGAGCTGTTAATTAATGAGCTTTAGTGGAGCTGCTGGAAGGTGAGCCCTTCCCCTCGTTAACGCCAAGCCAAGCTTACGACCTGCAAGCGATCGTTTCGTAACAGCTGCAAAACCACGAGGGCGGCTTGGATGCCGTTACACAACGCTCGGCAAACATGCGCATTTCACAAACGCGTCAAGCTTTTCCTTCACCGACAAACAGCTTTGAGCTCGGCGCACGCAGCGAATTCATTCCGTCAGTCGGCGGAGTCAGTGTCACAACGGCCGTGTCGTTAGAGAGCAAACATTAGCGTTGACAAGACGCTCAGAGGACGACATGTGTTAAGTGTCCAGCGGAGACACTGTGGAGACATTCTTCGGCACATCAGCGAAAATGTTGAACTGCGCCTTCAGAGCAAAATCCACTTTTTCTTCTTCTGCAGCAGCTCGAACCAAAAACACTTCACATTGAGCGCTGCGCTTTCTTTGGTTTGGGTTCCAGATGTACACATGACGTCACGTGATCGATATCGTAGAATGTATACTAAGATGGACGACGTGGAGCCAAATCACCTCGGTCGCCCCCCTGGTGGCTGGTGTCAGTGCAGCTTGTAAACCCTGCCTCCTCCAGGTTAGCCAACGGGCATGGGGCTAAGTTAAAAGGTCAAATGCTTCAGTGAGTCTCGTCGTCCATCTTCCTGCACAGTGTGAAATTTACAGACGACACGGAAGTGAGCCGGAGCGGCGACGCTGATGCAAGTTCAGATTTTCAGGAAGACCGGACAGAGCGTTCATTACAAGTTTAGAATCCCACGGTCCTTGTCTGCCGTGAGACACGTGAAGCAGGACGAAACAAAAAGACAGAGTAGACGTTTAAAAGTAAGGCTGTATATGGACGCAGAGACAGAGACCGTGAGGACACATTGTGTTCACATCCTCACTGAAAATGACAGACACTCCCTGTTACAATCTTGAGATAAGAAATGAGTAAATGGAAACCCCCCCTTCACTGAGGATGAGGCTCAGACAGTTCAACGGAGTTAACATCCTGTAGGATACACAGTTTTTAGAAAAGTACCCTGTATTCAGCTGATATTTGCTACCGGGCTCAGAGCCACAGCTTCCTGTTTGCTCTGCGACACAAATCGGGCCGGAACAGGACTTCCCATAGTCTCTGACCGGTGATGCCAAATCCGATTTATGCACTTGTGATTCCCCTGTAAGTCCTTAAGTCCCAGCGGTCGAGTGCAAGCTACAAGAGAAGCCAGTCGAAGTTTTCTCAACTCTTGGCTACATTAGGTTGGAATAAATAAATGCCAGCCTCAAAGTAGAGAACGGCTCAGGGTGTGGCGCTCTGACTCCTGGTCGTCACGTCCCAACTGGCTATGCTGAAGATTAATTAGAGTTTATCTTAGCTTGGGTTTTTTCTTATCTCCATAGTTCTGGCTGACGCTTCTACTGATTATAATAATACTGCGCTCACACTGAGTGGGGATGTCTTGTTGCTGTGATCTCAATGAACTTGATGATATCACTGTAACCATCGACAGAAGTAATGGTCATGAAACTATGCCATTGCCATGAAAGAATAACTAAAGTTTGTAATACCCATGATTTGTTGTCCCCTGGGCGGCCATGTTTTTGTTTTGTTTTTTTTTTTAAACCAAAGCAAAGAGTGAAAAAACTGTATCCAGCATTTTGAACGTTTCACATTTTCAGAGCGGGCGTTTTCTGCTCGGCTCCGTCTGGAAGGCAAAGAACGAGGCGACCTCCCCCCCCCCCCAACAGACGCCGCTCGGCTTTTTTCAGGTCTTTAACACGCCCACACGGTGTCCGTCAACGCGTCGCCGAGGTCGATCCCGTCTTCGCTCCTCCTCTTTCCAACATGTAAAATGCTGTACCCTCGTTCCTGGGTAGAGCCCAAGTACAAACTTTCCATTGAGAGCCATTTATATTATATAATAAATAATAAAACTTTGTTCATATATCTCGGTTACGTAAAAAAGAACGTTTTGCCAAAAAGGGAGACTGGCTAGTGGATACAGAAGCAGCGGCTGAGCTGGTTATAAAAAGGAATACATCATTTACATATATTGCCTAATTTTGAGTATGCAAAGTCTTTAAATACAATCCGTCTCGACTCCTGAGTGTCAGAGGGCGCCGCCTGAGGCCGGGCGCAGGGAAAGTTTCACCTGAGGAGGAGAGTGATGACGCTGGTGGAGCTGGTGCTTTCTATTTACAGTCTGTTACGGGAAAGAGACACCGTCCCTCGGACCTGTCCCTCCCTTCTCGAAGGCCAAAAGGTTTTGTTTTTTGTTTTTTTAGAGCCGCTCCACTTGTGCTCCAGCTTTTCTCCGTCCGCTTCCCAAAATGTCCTCAGAGAGCTGCCGAGAGCGAGGCCTCAGATGGTGACGTGAAAAGAGTCCCAGCTGTCGTCTTTGCCGATGCCGCCCCCGTTCTTAGCCGCTGTCCCGTCTCCGACCTCCCCGTCCGGCTGCTCCCCGGTGGGTGTGGCGCCAGGCTCTGGGTAATACTCGTCGTCCTCGTCAAAGTAGCCGTTCTCCATCATGCTGAGGCTGGAGGCGGCGCTCAGGTCCTGGCAGCTGCCCTTGTACTCCTGGATGGACTCGTGCAGCGACCACAGCTGGCACAGCAGGGACATGTCCTGCTGACGCAAACCCACCTGGAGCAGGCAGACCAAGGTCCTCGTTAACACACATCACAGTGACGCCTCTGATTTTAGAATATCGAGTGGTTACTGGTTCTAAACTGTTTGTTGAATGAACAGATGGAAGATGGTGAACAAGTCTTCACACGTCCATCTCAGGGTTAGCGTCCGAAGCTCAGTGTTGGACAAATATAAAAGGACACCCAGAGTTTCTACACGTCCTCTTAATGAAAGACAGAAGACAAGGTGAAGTAGACAAGTGGAGAATAACCCTGGGCACGTTATCTCTCCAATTTCAAACAGAGACAGCACGTCTCCGTCGTCTTTTTTTTTTTTATTTTTTTTTTTATCATGAACGAGCCAAGTGAAGTGAAATCACTCCTGACCCGTCTGTTTGTAGACGATCAGCTCAGAGCCGTGTGCAGTTTAATTACAGCGTCACTGAGAAAGAACTACAGTCCATGGAGGCATTACAAAGTATGCAGGTCAACAAACTGAATTCCAGGCGGCGTCAGACCCTAATCCCACCGGACGTTATGATTTGAGATACACAACTTTTAAAAACTCTTAAAGGCTGAAACACGAGCGTGTGCAGGGTTAACGTCTGCTGCATACCACTGAGCTGACAATGCAGCGTGAACCGAGGGTCACTGCATTGTCTCGCACACAAATTACACAGGGCCGTCCTGAGCTGTGAGCCGGGCCGGGTTCAAACAGCTGAGAGACATTTTAGTTCCTAAAATACAGCAGAGAACTTATCAGGCAGACGCCGAGTGACACATTAACAGAGACAAAGGAACTGGCCTGGAGTCAGCTGCTGCAGCACAAACAGTCTAATCCACATAGAGCTGCGAGTCTCAACAACCGTCTGACGCTTTTTAATCCAAGAAACTGGACGTGAGTTTGTCCACGAGCCGTGATAATGAGGTCTGGGCCTGATATGAAAATCCCTGCTGGCAGCAAAGGAAGTGAGACAGAAGTGTTTCTCTCTGGTTAACGTGTTAATATAAAACTAATTCTAAGAACTTCATTTGTATCTAAACAAGGTGACAAAGTGACTGAAGGAGGTGAAATAGAAAATGTTGTCAATCCAGTCCAATTTAAAAAAGTAAAAAAAGATTTACAGAGGAAACAAGGTGTGTAACGTGTGCCCATTTGTCATTAGAACATTAAAGGGCAGAGTAGACACTAAAAGGTTTTTAACTGAGGCTTTGATTTATTTTTGACTGATCCTGTTTTCTCCAGGGTGGGTGGGGGTTTCTCAGTGCCAGACTCCATTAGAAACACTCGGGTTTTACATCACCACGCTTGCAAATGTCTTTCTCCAATTTACAGCCTATAATTCAATGCAGTCCGATAATGTCTCAGTCCTCACATCGGTTAATACGAACGGAGAGATATGCACAAGACTGATGGTAATTTTGAGGCTCGTTTGACTGTAAATGCCCTGTGTTAGAAGATCGACCTGGGCTATTAGAAAAAGCGAGACTCCTGTTTGGAAAAAAAGGATATTTTCTTCATAAAATAAAGTACATGTTTAAGTGTGCACACGCCGAATGCACCAGAGGGATGTGTTGACATGTAAACCGCCGACAATTTAAGTTTAATTTCAGCTTAACTTTGCCTCACACCCATTCAAATTCAAAAGGCAGGATTTCCTAAAGGGATGCTGGTTGTGGAAGCTCACCATCTCCTTCCGCAGCAGCGCCAGGGCAGCGTCCAGGTTGGCCGGCTTGTTGGCCAGCAGGTTGTCGCTGTTGTTGCGGCCTCGGCTCAGGTCGTCCTGGATCATCGTCTTCTTCACGTACATCCGCTCCATGTCCCTCCAGGAGCCGCCGCTCGAGTTCAGCAAGCCGCTCAGGCTCTTGGGCAGCGGCGGCAGCCCCTCGATGCAGGCCATGCCCCCCGCGGCCCCGTGCGAAGACTTCCCGTTCATGGCGTGGAGGGTCGGAGGAGGACGAGGAGAAGTTTCCACACTTTGACTCAAACGTTTGATCCGGAAACACAAAGAGCGGCAGAGCTCGAGGTTCCAGCTGCGTGAGAACCGAGGACTGTCCGCACACCGAGGCTACGTGAAGGCAGCATGCAGGGAGGGTCACTGGACTTCCTGTTAGCTTAACAGAATAAAAGCATATTAAGAACGAGAGCAGGAGCACAACTCGAGAAGTTTGACAACATTTGTCCTTTGAGACAGGTCCAGAAGGACAACATATACTTTACACTCAAAAAATAAATTAACAAAGAACCGTGGTGAAATATGAAACGCCCAAGAAAAGAACGAGGGAGACCAGAGATTAAAGCCAGCGACTCCTTTCTGTTTGTCTCTTGAATAAGAGGCATAAAGAAATTTCACATGTTGCCTATATATATGATAACTTTTGAATATTCTGTAGCCTTCAGTAGATCAACGTGTTGCCACTGAGCCCTTATTTTGGAGCTCCACTTCTCTCCCGTTGAGATGAATTGTTGTAAAGTTGACGCTTGTGGCTCGTGGCAGTGGAATCTGCTTCCTGTCCATTTAACACGGTGACTGCTGGGCGTCTCCCTCCAACAACAACTCCGTCCAACTCTGATGTTTACTCATGTCTCAACTGAGCCTCTTCCTTCATGACTCGCCACCCTGGGGCTGGAACGGTTTGTGGACAAAAAACCTGAATTATTTGTTCATGAACTCAAAGTGTTCAAATCTCATCAGCAAGAGGAAAGATAATCCACCCGTGATAGAAAACTTTCACTGAAGGAAAATATCATTTATAATCTTTTAAGCTAATTAATCTTTGTTCCAATGATTGTTTGTTACTGTGTCTGCTGATAAAACCAAAGTTATGTTCATTTTTTCCCCTGTTTTCAAAAGAAATCAAAACTTTGTGTGATTTAAAATTTAAAAACATTTAGAAGAGGAGTCATTTATAGATTTCCCCCTCATGACATCACACTGCAGACAGAGGGTTTGAGGTCATGACAGGAGTGTGTGTGTGTGTGTGTGTACAAGACAATAGTTTGAATATAAAGGACAGATGGTGGGCTTCACTTCCCGCCCCCCCGGTCTGCAGCCCCGACACAACAATAACACAACAATAACCATGAAACCAACTCACAAAAGCATCACACGCTGTTCAGAGGGAGAGGAGCATGTGCCACACACGCACACACAGAGTCAGGCAGATGGATGCAGGCCTGGTTTTTCTCATCTGTCTGTTTCAGTAGATATTTGTTCATCTCTCTAAAACATTAGGATACACAAGATGAGCAACAAATACACAGTACATTGCGATACGGCTTCTGAAACTGTTATTGTTTAAAAAACCATTTCTATATTCTATCAGTATGGTATTGTGTGTTGTATTTGCCCTTGAGCAAATCCCCTCTGCCCGCTCCAGCAATTAGCCGCGAGCTAACCGCCCACATCTGTTTGTTTCAGGGGTTTATGAGCAGCGGGACCCTCGATAAGCTTTCATCCCCACCACCATTATCATTATGGTCGCTGCCGCCTGCGATCGGAGGATTAGGCGTGTGATGGAACCCCCTGGGGATGCATGTAACCATAGCAGGGTGGCGTTAATCTGCGTTACTAAAAAGCACAATGAGTTTGCATCACTTAACGTAGGCTGGCTAATAATGGTCCGGAGATATCCGCTTATAGGCCCTGCTGGAAATGTGATATCTCACCGAGAGGCCAAAGACAAAGTGGATATACACAGGTCACTCCTGTACATTTCATTGGACCGTTTAAATTGACGTTATTCTAAGAAACCAGAAAACAAATGGTTTACTCAAGTTAAATCCTCTCTGACGCTTTCCTTACATCATTTTAGATTTTGTCTCGTATTGAATTTAAATGTAATAATATGAGCTATGAGCTGGAAGCTAAAGAAGTGTGCCTCAGCCTCGTCTCACCACCGGAACAACGACCCACCATCACCGCATTGAACTTGGAGCTCGTCACCATCACAGTGACAATGGTTGTGAAAGGAAGAAGGGAGTGTGAGTGTGTGAGTGTGTGTGTGTGTGGCGGAGGTCAGCTTCCTGAAGTGGGTCAGTGTGTGGCAGGTCAGGAAAGAGGAGTGGCCGGTGGGAACAGCTGCTCAGAGGAGGAGGAGGAGGATGGAGGATCGGGCTCTGTGGCGAGGGTTGTGGCGTGAAGGGGTGGGAGGGGGTTGGAGAAACATAAATGCGTGTGTCTCTTGTTGTTTAAAGTGATGGTCGGCCTCAGTAGAGGGATGACCTCCACTCGGTGGTATTCTTATTCTGTCAACATCTCATCTCACAACCTCAAACATCAGAGAAAACCTCCACTTCCTGTCCCAGAGGCCTCTCCCTCTGGACGGGGCGGGGGGCCGTGCAGCCAGATGGTTCCTCACTACGAGGCCACGCTGCTGGAAGTGGGATGTGTGGATTCTGACACGCTCGGACGCCGCCCCTGGCCTCGCTCCAGTCTGGGCTGCGGCGACAGGAGGGCGTAGTCCTCATCAGCAGCTGGTCTCACGCTGCCTGACCTCTGACCTCCCCCTCTGCTCCCCCTCAACCACCAGCTCTGGTACGCCCGCTGTGTCTGTGTCCCTGCCTCACACAGCACATCCCCGTCACTATGGACGCACTCTGTTCAAGATCAGATTTTAAAAAGGGTCTGATGAAGTAAAAGAGTATATATTGTTTGATGATAATAGTCGTGGACACTTATAATAACTGCAAACGGATAAAATGAACTATTAAATATTTTATTAGCAACAAAACTATGAACTAAGAACATACACGTATAAAACCTGGATGTTTTGCAGTACTCTTCACATACTGAGGACTTAAAGTCCTCACAGAGGACTGCAGACGGGTGCAGTGTCAGCCTGAGGTGGAAATAACCAGCCAGCAAGCGTGAAATGTGATTCCTGCAGATCAGCAGAGGTCAGTCGGTGTCTCCTGATGTCTGAAGGACACATCGGACTAAAGTCAACCCGTCCGCCCACGGAGACGAAAATAACTGCAGCAGCTTCTGAATTTACATCAGACCAGAAGTGTCACTGACTCCTGATCAATACGACAATAACAGGAAGGACACGTTCCTGAAGTATTTCCTGTTAAAAACTCAGTTTACATTATCCGTTAAACCCTGACGCTTCGTGTAAGGCACTGGGCTGATCAGAGAAGAATGCGTTTCATCAGAGTATGGACCAAACAATCTAACTTTAAAATGAAACCATGTTTTAAAACCAAGAAAGGCCTTTACCAGAAAAGGCCAGTAATAAAACTTATTCCATAATGGATGTTTGCTCATTCTCAGCAGAGACAGGAGTCAAGATGCTCATTGATCTTAGACTCCTGCACCTTTGCCTGGCACACAGGACAGCTGACCATCAGCGAGGCAGAGGAGGAGGAGGAGGAGGAGGAGGAGGAAGAAGGAATGCTGTGAGAGGTGGTGGCTGTAGCAGCGCCAGTTCTGTGCTGCACTGCAGGTGATCTCGTCTTTCCCTCCCCTGACGCTCCTGATTCAGCACCTAACGTTTTCTGTAAGAAGTCAGAGATGCTGGCCGAGCTGTTGCGGTCATCCCACGGCCTCTTCCTCGAGTTCTGACCCCCCACAGCAGCTCCAGACGTCCTGTCGCTATTGAAATATTTGGACAGTGTTGGTGTATCAGTGCTGTCCTTGTTTAAAACTAGAGATGGCCCTGGGTTTGGCGTCCTGGCGGAGGAGGAACTTTGTTGTTTAGGAATCAGAGAAGAGACGGAGACAGTGCTCGTCTTTGGTGACGTCAGCGAGTCTCTTTGAGTCTCCGTGTTTGAGGAATTGCTCCCTGATTTTCTGACTCCAATGTTAAAAAGGTCCCCGATGGACTTTTGTTTTGTCGTCTCTTCTCCGTGGATCCTGCTGCTGCTGCCATGTGGTTTAAGGATTCTAACCGGAGAGCCGTTGATGTTGACAAACACACGCCCGTTGCCCACAGACCTCTTTTTAGGTGGCTTCTGGCCCATGGAGGCTGCTGGCCTGCTGGAGGGAAAGGCACCGGAGATTCCAGAGCAAGGAGGAGAAGTGAGACTTTTAGCCGGGGACGAGGTGGGGAAGAGTTTTTTGGGAGGAGAGGAGACTGGGCTGGGCGATGGTGTTTTCACAAGAAGAGCTGTTGGTTTGTGAGGTGGGGGGGTGGAGGAGGTGGTCTGGGACTTCCCTCCCAGAAGGAAGCCTCTACCAGTGAATGGGATGATGTTTCTTATGTCCTGAGATCCAGAACCTGAGAGGAGAAGAATACAAATTAGAGTGGATCCATAGACCGGATAAAAAGATGGCCGACGCACCTCCACTTCTTCTCGTGTGTAAATGTATTACCTTTAGCTGCACTTGAAGGTTTGCCACTTCCAGATGTCTCCTTACTCAACGTCTTCCCGTCCTTTTTACCATCCTTCTTGCCTTTCTTGCCGTATCCTTCAGGCTCCTTGATCTTGGTGTAAGTCCCGCCACACGTCCTCCGGTGGTCCTCCCACCAGGGGTCCAGAGACGAAGGAGCCCGGTTCATGGCCCTCTTCACGTAGCCAAAGAAAGGCTTGCGGTTCTGGCATGGCCCGTTGCAGCGCCACCAGTGCTGCCGGTACACATCAACCTCATCGTGGAAGCTGTGGTAGATCTGAGGAGAAGACGGGCGTTGATTTATTCTTTATATTACAGTCTGATCCCTCATTAGTACCTCCGCCTTCAAGCGGAAGACCGGGGTTCGATTCCCCGACGAGGAACCACCTCCAGTAGGCTCACCATCCGCAGGAGGTCTCAGGTTACTGGTGCAATGTGATTTGGGTGCAGTCGTGCTACCCCCACGACCCGGCAACGGACAAGCAGTTGGAAAATGACATGACATTACAGTCTGATACAATATTATTAGAAGCGGTACGTACGGAGATATTAGTTCCAGTGGCCTTGTTGATACGATTCATGTGTTTGCAGAACTCAGGCCCGTGGCCATCTCTGTCTCTGTTGTTCTGCGTCACAAACAGGAGGGCGTGGATCATTTCATGGAGCAGAGTCTGAGGACAAAAACAAAGATTCCTCCTTTAAAACACATCTCTCTGAGAACATGTGCAGCTTCAAGGATTCCAGATCAAGAGGCGAGTGGCAAAGTTTCCCCGTCACCTCAACCAGGTCTTTTCTGGGTCTGAGTTTCAGCAGAGGTTCACTGAGTCGGATGGAACACAGTCCACCCCGGCCCTCGTACGAACACACACCGGCACATCTGGGAAAAAGAGGGGAGACTTTAAAGAGGGCAGACACAGGTCTTCAGAAGTCCAGCGTGTAAGTGTTTTCTATAGTAGCCCAGACTGGACAAAAGACAATTCCACCAGTAGATGTCTCTAAATTCTCTCAATTGTGAACCTTTGACATGTTCCTGAGGAAATGTCATTTATAAATCAGCAGCTTTGAATTATTGATGTGACCCAAACTAAACTCCATGTAAAAATCAGGAATTTAACAGGATTTGGATGACACACAAGTTTTGACCAAACAGCCACGTCAACACCTGACACCACCTGACACCAGGGGACTTACAGCGTCATTCTGCTGCTCCACTTCACCTCCACACCGCTGAGTTTCCCCCAAAAGAACGTGTCGTTGAACTCCAGGAACATGGCCCTGACATCGGGGCTGGGGTCCAGCGTCTCCCAGGACTCGTCCACGATGGACAGTGGCCTCTCGGGCTTCTCCCAGCGGGGAAAGACCCCGCTGCCGGAGGAGGAGGAGGAGGAGGAGGAGGAGGAGGAGGAGGGCACGTCCAGCCTTGGCTTCTTGCTGCTGCTCTGCCCGACATCGTCATCGAGACGGTTGTGCGGGAACGACGACGTCTGGTATTCGGAGTCAAACTGTTCCTGGAGCCGCAGGGCAAGCAGGAAATCTTCATCCATGACAACAGGAAGCCAGAGAGCCAGTTAAAACATTTCACTGAACTCAGAATGTCTCTAACAAACCCATCTTTTCTTCTTGTTGACGTTTGGACACAGCCGCCAACACTTCCGGTGTCCCGCTGCTCAAAGTTGGATGTATTTCCGTTGGATTCCAAAATAAATCTAAACGAATTAAAACAAGTGCTCTACTTGTATTGTTTATATAACTGAACTTTACTTGAATTTTCATATTTTCTAGCACTTAGTTATAATAACAATGTGATCTTTGTGCTCATATAGCACGTTTAAAACACAGTTGCAGCTTCAGTTCTGCTCTTATTATGAAACTAAAAGTTGGGATATAGTTCGTGCTCAAAACCAAAGCAATGAATCATGGGATATGTAGTACTTAGCGATATCATGTCATTGGTTGATACAAAACTTACCCGGGGTCTTTTTTTTTTGGTGGGGGGGGGGGGGGGGTCCCCCGTTTACAGTGAGCAGTCATTTCCGTCACGTTCCGTTACGACTTTAATCTCGTAAATTTACGACTTTATTCTCGTAAACTCTGAAACTAAAATAACCACGTTTGTAAGCTATTTGTTGGCCATCTATTTTCGCCTGAATCTCGTGACGTCTCAGGGAGTTGACCCGCTGACTACTTCCTGTTTGGGTTTCTAGCGGAAATGAACAGAGGAGCCCGGACGAACTCTTCCTCTGCGAACATTCCCCGTCGATCTGATTTTAATAAACAATAATAAACACTCGCGACACAACATGTCGGAAACGGGAAACCGGCTCCGGAAGCTGCTCGAGTCGCCCAACTTCGACCCGCAGAACTACGTGAAGCAGCTGTCGCAGCAGTCCGATGGCGACCGGGATCTGCAGGAGCACCGGCAGAAGATCCAGAACCTGGCGGACGAGACGGCGCAGAACCTGAAGAAGAACGTGTACAAGAACTACAGGCAGTTCATCGAGACGGCCAAAGAGATCTCGTACCTGGAGAGCGAGATGTACCAGCTGAGCCACATCCTCACCGAGCAGAAGAGCATCATGGAGAGCATCACCCAGGCGCTGCTGTCCACGGACAAGGACGAGACCTCCAAGGAGATGCAGGCTGCCTTCCCCAAGGAGACCGAGGAGCTGAAGCAGAGGACGCTCACCTCGCTGCTGGAGAAGGTGGAGGGAGCCAAGACCATCATGGACACCCCGGGGAGGCACCTTGTCTACAACGGAGACCTGGTCGAGTTTGATGTGGACAACATGTCCCCCATCCAGAAGGTGCACGCTTTCCTCATGAACGACTGCCTGCTGATCGCCACCTGGCTGCCCAACCGCAGAGGCGCCGTGAAGTACAAGTACAACGCCCTGTACGACCTGGAGAGCTTCGCCGTGATCAACGTGAAAGACAACCCCCCCATGAAGGACATGTTCAAGATCCTCATGTTCCCGGACAGCCGCATCTTCCAGGCAGAGAACAGCAAGGTGAAGAAGGAGTGGCTGGAGATCCTGGACGAAACCAAGAAGAGCAAGGTCACCAAGGAGCGGCACAAGAAGGAGGAGGAGGTCCCGATCTCCCCTGTGAGAGCAGAGGTGTCCACCAACCCTTTCGACGAGGACGAGCCCGTGGAGGTGCAAGAAGGCGTGGACCTCAGCCCGGAGTGGATCCAGGAGCTGCCCGAGGATCTGGACGTCTGCATCGCCCAGAGAGACTTCGAGGGCGCCGTGGACCTGCTGGACAAACTCAACGAGTATCTCAAAGACCAGCCGGTCACCCAGAAGGTGAAAGACCTCCGGCTGACGGTGGAGGAGCGCGTGCGGCAGCTGACGGAGGTGCTGGTGTTCGAGTTGTCTCCAGATCGCTCACTGCGTGGGGGACCTGAAGCCACCCGGCGGGCCGTGTCCCAGCTCATCAGACTAGGTCTTTTTGTTTTCCGTCAGTCACACCGGTCGCAGATTGTTTCTGTCGTAGCCATAGCATGGATCCATTCAAACTCCCCCCTGCTCCCGCTGATACGTTTTATTCCTCTGTGTTTCAGGCCAGTCCACCAAAGCCTGCGAGCTGTTTCTGAAGAACCGCGCCGCCGCGGTGCAGACGGCCATACGGCAGCTCCGCATCGAGGGAGCCACGCTGCTCTACATCCACAAGCTCTGCAACATCTTCTTCACCAGCCTGCTGGAGACGGCCAAGGAGTTTGAGATGGACTTTGCGGGAAACACCGGCTGCTACTCTGCCTTCGTGGTCTGGTCCAAATCGGCCATGAGGATGTTCGTGGACGCCTTCAGCAAACAGGTAGGATGAGGGGGGCGGGTCACCGGGTCAAACATGGCCGATGTGACGGTGTTCCTGAGACGCTGTTACTGTGTTCAGGTGTTTGACAGTAAGGAGAGCCTGTCAACGGCAGCGGAGTGTGTGAAAGTGGCGAAGGAACACTGCCAGCAGCTGACAGAGATCGGCCTGGACCTGACCTTCACCCTGCAGTCTCTGCTGGTCAAGGACATCAAGGCGGCGCTGCAGAGCTACAAGGACATCATCATCGAAGCCACCAAGCACCGAAACTCCGAGGAGATGTGGAGGAGGATGAACCTCATGACCCCCGAGGCCCTCGCCAAACTTAAGGTGCGTCCTCTGTTCCTCTGATTCCATCTGTTCTCGTTCGTTCTCAGGATCGTCCCAGACGCGTCATCACACTCGTCTTTCCTCCGCAGGACGAGATGCGTGCCTGCGGCGTCGGCAGCTTCGAGCAGTACACCGGCGACGGCTGCTGGGTGAACCTGAGCTACACCGTCGTGGCCTTCACCAAGCAGATGATGAGCTTCCTGGAGGAAGGCCTGAAGCTCTACTTCCCCGAGCTGCACATGGTGCTGCTGGAGAGCCTGCGGGAGATCATCCTGGTGGCCGTGCAGCACGTGGACTACAGCCTCCGCTGCGAGCAGGACGCCGAGAAGAAGGCCTTCGTCCTGCAGAACGCCACCTTCCTCCACGACACGGTGCTGCCCGTGGTGGAGCGGAGGTTCGAGGAGGGCGTGGGCAAACCGGCCAAGCAGCTGCAGGACCTGAGGAAGAGCACGAGGCCGGTCCGCATCAATCCAGAGAGCACCACGTCGGTGGTCTGAGGCTGAAACCAGCGGCTTCGAGACATTTCAGCTAAAGTGAGACACTGCAATTAAGCTGTTATCGAACGTGACCTCAGCTGACAGGACGAGGATTGAACTGAGGTATGTGAGGAAATAAAAGTACTCATTGATATCGGCTGATCCTGAAAAGTTGTGGAGAGATCCTCTCACATCGTTCGCACCAAACAAAGCCGAACAGACGGGGACCGATTCAAAAGGGATGACTGAACCAAGCCTCCGCTGTTTTACTGAATAAGTCTAGACATGTTTGTTTGACAGTAACACAACATTAAAAACCATAATGCACAACACAACCTGCATTTCTGTCCTGGTTTCACTGCACTGACCGACCTCCTCCAGATCCCACACCACTCTCCTGCTACAGAGACGTTTGTCACAGCAGCCATACTGATTTCCACAGCACAAACAACAGCAACTTTTCCTCATGTTTATAAAGTGGCTAATTAATGAACAGAATGAAAAATGGTTAAAAAATAAGCTCATTCTGATTGATTCCACAGGCCCACAGATCTCAGCTCCATCAAAGTGCCTGAATAAAAAGTTCTTCATGCAGCTTGGACTTTCATGGCTTTAAAAGTGATAAGTAGAATTTTAAAAATCAATGCAGATGAACATCAATGAACCATCTGCTTTATCTCAATATAGTTTTCAAACGTGCATCAGCCTACTTCTTATTCTCTGTCATTTATTATTCTTTATCATTTCCAGAAGAGTCACATTAAAGACGTCTCATCTTTTCATTTTTACAGCAGCCATTTTGACTGTCAGAGTGGGAGGTCACGGCGTTTAATCTGCTGCAGTTATTTCTGTGCGATGCAGCGAGCGCTGTTCCTCATTTCACCTGGCTGCTGCGATTCAAATTTAGGAACCATCGGGAGAGAGGGGGAAACAAATCGGCCAAAACAGGGCAACAACGTGATGAATGAGAACTCAACCATGTTCCTTCGCTCCATTAAGTGCACATCTCAACAATTGAACTTCCAAATTTCCACAATAAAACATCTCTCTTTCCAAAATAAAAGCAACGCAGACAATTTGCATGCTTAAGGAAAAAATACATCCTCCAATAACACAAAGCCAAATTCATCTCTTCATCCTCATTTCATACCTATATCGCCCTCTTGTGGCGCCCCCTCTATTGAAACCTATTCCTGGAAAAAAATCATCAAAGTGGAAGTTATATTTATTTCCACTGAACCTCTCCATTCCAAATAACCTGATACAGTTCTGTGTTCAATCATTTGACCAGAAACAACTGTTTGTGAAAATCCAGTCAACCCAATCTGGATCACGTTAGTGAAACATGCGAACAGATGCTCGTCTCTCACTATAAAACAGCAACGGGAACCGAGGACGCAGATATTTTTAGATGCCTGATTGTTCTCTCTGCTTCACGGCTCATCTCGTTATAATCGGTGATGTGATCGAGGGGAAAGCCTCGGGTGAAGTTATCAGCTTATCCCCCTCAGAGAGGCAGTGGACAGGGGTGGGAGGATTATTCAAGAGGACTTCACTGTCAACGCAGGAAACAGAAATCAACACAGTTATAGTTTTAGATCCTGGTCAGCTACATTATATGTATATGAGATGCTTTATCTCAGTGTCTTCATCCAAGAAGCACAGAGCAATTCAATCCCACTTTATTTAGTTGAAAACTGAAGATGCCAACAACTGATTATATTAGAAAATGTAAACCACACAATGTATTTTCAGGGACGTCAAACCACACGTTTAAAAAACCTCCTCCCCCAGGTCGCCTGAAAAGCTGGACAGTTTTTAATGTGATTCCACTGCTGCGTCTGCTCCGTCTCAAACTGTCAGGCAGAACAAATGCAGATAATTAGGTCACGGTAAACGGTCGTCATTATAATCGTCACGGCCACCATTACTCTTGACATAATGATGGATGATCAGCGGCTCATTGTTTCCTGCGCCAACACCACAGGACTTATTCTCCATCGTTAGATTCAGTTGAAAAATTACTGTTTAGTGTAATAAACTACATTTAAATGTGATTCTACTGAATCATTGCTTTAGATTACTTTGCAAATGAAACCGCCAGACTGTGAATAAATGAATGAAACCTCAAACATGTAAAATATTAAAACAGTTAAAGGGTGAAGGATATTATGTTAAAAGATATGAAATTCTGTAAAATCAGTTCTGCTACTAGTCTACTACAGTCACTGACAATTTGACTGATGTCTACTTCAGTATTTTTTTTAAATGTGTGTATTTTTACACAGTGGTAATTTTTCTCTTGGGGATCTGAGCGCTTCCATCAGCACATAACAACACTGATGATAATACCCACCCTGGACTCGACCCTGTGAACAAATCATGACAGTGTGGGTGTTTCAGAGCCTTTCAGTGAACCCGTCACTCAAACCCCACAGTCCCCGCCCCCCCCTCGGCGCATGCGCAGAGCGGCTCGGGGAGCTGTCCGCGTCAGTCGGTGCTGAAGTGTTTTCTCCGGAGCGTCTCCCTCCTCTTCACCGACACCCGCGCGATGGAGGAAGAGTTGAAATGTCCCGTGTGCGGCTCCCTCTTCCGGGAGCCCGTCCTGCTGCCGTGCTCCCACAACGTGTGCCTGGCCTGCGCCCGCAACATCATGGTGCAGACCCCGGAGGGAGAGACCCCGGTGCAGAGCCGAGCATCGGCCAGCTCGGACTACGACTACCTGGACATGGACAAGATGAGCCTGTACAGTGAGACCGACAGCGGGTACGGGTCCTACACCCCCTGTCAGCTCAAGTCCCCCAACGGGGTGCGGGTGTTTCCGCCGGCCGCCGCGCACCGGCACTGCTCCCTCACCTGCCCGCTGTGCCACCGGAGCGTGTCCCTGGACGAGCGAGGGCTCCGGGGTTTCCCTCGGAACCGGCTGCTGGAGGCCATCGTGGCGCGGTACCAGCAGAACCGCGCCGCCGCTTCCTCCTCCTCCTCCTCCTCCTCCTCCTCCTCCACGGCCGTCAAGTGTCAGCTGTGCGACCGCAACCCGGTGGACGCGGCGGTGATGTGCGAGCAGTGCGACGTCTACTACTGTCACTCCTGCCAGCAGCGGTGCCACCCATCCCGCGGTCCGCTGGCCAAGCACCGCCTGGTGCCGCCGCCGAACGCAGCGGCAGGTGGAGGTGCGGCAGGCGGAGGAGCAGGGACCAAGGGTCAGCTGCCGCCCGCCACCGCGCGGAAACCGGCGACCTGCGTGGACCACGAAGCGGAAAACTTCAGCATGTTCTGCTGCGGCTGCAAAACTCCGGTGTGCGTCAAGTGTCTGGAGGAAGGGAAGCACAACAAGCACGATGTCAAACCACTGGCGGTGATGTGGAAGCAACACAAGGTGAGACGCACGCACACACACGCATACAACATCAAAAAATGTCTTCAAATGGTCCTCAGAAAGACATGGGGACATTGATTTCCAACGTTAACCATTGTGACTACTTGTCCTCCCTGAACCCTTCACCTGAAACAGTACTTACATTATATTGATTTACATTACGGGGACTGACCTTTGACCCCCTGAGGAAGACAAGTCAACACAACACGATGGGTTTGGGAAGCTATTGACTTCCATTCATCTTGGACAGCCTTAACCTTTACCAGCTCATGCCTGACCCGTGCCTTAACCATCACACCCACACACTTACGCCGTTACCATAATCACAGTGTCCTCGCTGTCCATATGGCCTTTGCTCAAAATGGTCCTCACCAAGATACAAAGTGTGTGTGTTGCCTGATGTGGAAGTGAAAACCCTCGTGTCAATCATGCTCCTCGTTCTAACCTTCCCCTTTCTCATGGTTATGCTAATCTCCTCCAAACCGTCTCCCCCACAAATCCCCCAGCATCCCTGTGGTTTCATATTCACACGCTGATTGTGAGTGTTGCATTGTGGGGGCTGTTTGTGGTGGATTCCAGAGCGCGCTGAGGTGGAACCACAGGAGGGAGGGTGGTGGCGGTGGCGGCGCTGGTTGAGTTCCACTGTATGTGGGGCAAATCGGAAAATTGCAGAACTCGGTGTGAATAATCAGAATTCACGCATAATAAGATAATTACTGTAGGCGCAAAATCCCCTGTGTGTGTCTCAGTGTTTGTGTGGATACATTGTGAGTTACCACTTGAGTAGGTCACACTAACCCCTGTCTGGCGATTTCACATTTTACTGGTGCACGTCTGTGTGTGCGTGTGTGTGTGTGTGTGTGTAGAGTGGAGGAGGAAGAGGAGGTGGTCAGTGCTCCTCCTCAGGCAGCAGCAGGACAGAGATAATAATGTTAGCTTAACTCAGTTATTTTAATCCACACATGTTAACATGATTAAAATTAAAGTTTTAGGGCGCAACGACAGAAAAGTACTGAATAAAAAGATTAAATATTCACATCTCTATACTCTGTATTTATGTACAGTTCGAGTATTTGTATAAAGTATGTATCTCAAACAATGGAAAATGGAGATTTTAACAAAGTGAGTCTTGTACTGTCTCTGATGAGAGGGAGTGAATGGAAGGATTTTCCTCCTCAGTGGGTTTGTGTTGCGTTTTTATTTAAGAGAAACATTTTGATGCTTTTTCAGACCAAAAGCGTGGCACTGGATCATTTTGTTTTTACTGCTGCCAAACACTTGTGTTTTGCCCAGCTGTGAGCTGCTGCTGCTCAGGTTTGTAGATGAAGAATATTTCCTGAGCATCTATTGTTCATGACGAGAGTTGATTCACCACGAAATGGCTCCACAGGAGAGAGCGGAGGAATGAAAGGGATCTGGAACTTTCCAAACTTTGGCTGAGATTGTGGGAAAGAAGGCGAAATGGATGATTTCAAATGAATTTATCTTCACTGATTCCTGAATTCGAAGCTGGCGTCGGTACATTTTTACTCCGGAGCAGTAATTTCATCCATCCGATCGATCATCTTCTGCTCATCTGGGGGGAAGCAGGGTATTCCAGGCATCCTTCTCGTGCGCCATATTTTCCAGCTCCTCCCAGGGGATCCAGAGACGCCCCCCCCAGCACTCACCTTTCTGTGTGAGTGCTGGGGCGAGGCCTGAAGGCACTCGGGACCTGAACCACCAAGTCCAAACCCCTCGCCCCATCTCTAAGGTGAGGGTCAGAATTAATCAAGAGATTCGCCTGGCAGCTCATCTCCTCCTCCATCTGCCCCCTGGAGCAAACGTCTTCATCTCAGGGTCCATGCTAACCTTTAAGCATCATGTAAATCAAGTGCTCTGAGAGGAACCCAGACCTCTGCTCCTCCTCCTCCAGGCTCTGTTTCTAGCCAGGGGGAAATCTGGCCCGGGATGGGAGTTCTCGGCCAATCAGAGGGCGGTTCAGAGAAAGGCGGCTCCTATTGGCCGCTCGTGTCAGCGCCTGTGGTGGGAGGCCTGCCCTGAATCAATGACAGGAGATGCTACAGGCAAAGGTCACGATTCCAGCAACTGCTTCCACTGAAAATCAACAGAGGAATTAGAGAGGAGATTTACAGAGTGGAGCAGATGATTGTCTGCAGGGCTCACGACTCTCCGTCAGAAAACTCCGTCCCATTTTTAGACCTCCACGTCAACTGCTGCGGAATGGGCTCAACAGCTGATGGTTGACTTTGTTAAATTAGCACCGGACACGTGTGGAGCGTAAACGCAGCTTCCTCTGTCTCTCCGTCCGGATTCGTTCCTCCTCGCCTGCTAAGCGTCTCCCTCCTGTTTCATTAAAGGATGATTAAAGTGATTTTATGATTTAATCATTTTTTAATGACTCTTTCGTTAATTGGAAGGATGAGGCCGCTCCAGGGGTCAGTTCAGGTTCACTCTCTGCAGAGTGACCTGATTTATCCTTTGGTGAAAAAGGCTGAAAACGAATTTTTCTTGTTTCTTCTTTTGTCTTTTTTTTCTCTGACCATTTTTTAACCGAATGAAGCCCAGATCTGATTGCACAGCATTGCAAAGCATTCAATCTTTACTTTTTTTTAAACTACCTTTATTAACATTCTGATGATGGTGGGGGAAAAAAACTGTCCCTGGGGACAGGAAGCAGAAGGTGTTTAAATGAAAACTGTTCGCAGCCGGTCCAGTCTGTGCATGACGTTGTGTAATCCACGTCTGCTTCCTGTGCTAACTCAAACATTTCACAAGGCCGTCCTCGTCGTCCACACACCCACACCTCCTGAGTGTAAATTAAAAGCCATTTCCGTCCGTCTCCTGCTAAGTGGGTCGTTGGGACTAATCTCTGTGTTTCTCTGTGTTTGGGAGATTTGAAGCCTGCGGTCGTCCCATTCATCATTTACCCATCAGCACATCTCAGCCCCTCCCCTCCCCGTCTGCTCGTCCTGCTCATCGTTCACCTTTTGTGCGGATGTGTCTTCCCCTGCTGCCGTCTCTTATCGGCGGCCCCTCCATTCTCCTGCCCCTCCTCCATCGTCCCCCCTCTCACCCTGTCCCATAAATGGACCGTGAAAATCCCATCAGAGAGCGGGAGCGCGGGGGTGTTGATAAGTAATGAGCCAGCGTATGAATAAGAGATGGATGCCACTTAGTTAATACGGTGTCCTCCTTGCTGAGGGGAGATCAATGATCGTCTGTCTTCGTCCTCTCGCTCACGTCGGCGCCGGACAGACAACAGATGCCAACAGAACAGACATTGCTCGGTGAGTAGCGCCCGTATGCTGACAGCGGCGTCCAACAGGAAGAGTCCAAAGATCCAAGACACAGAGCTCGACAAAGGGACGAACATCTGGAGCGTTGAGGTCCTGGGTTCGATTCTCAGTATCGGAATCGTTCGAGCGAAAACATCCACGCGACGCGTTGACAGGAAATGAGGTTCGACCATCTCAGTCTGCACAGGAAGCTGTGCAGGAAGAAGTTCCACTACAGGAAGACACACTGATCCAGTTTCCTCTAATCAGTGGAGCAGAAAACACACCGTCTATTTAAAGCACACGCACACGTGCACGTGTGACCCAGCTCCATGCAGTGGAGAGCACTTGGCTCCGGCTCTGCTCTCAGTTAAATATTAAAATGCACAAATGCAGCAGTTGCTGCTGCTGTGAATGTTTCAGTGTTTGCAGAGTCATCTTAATTATGTTTAGATTCGAAATGGGACAATTATGACTTTAAAAAAAAAAATATATATACAATATACAAATATACAAAACATATGAAATATTCAGCATCATTTAGTCGTCTTAAGATCAGAGGATGAGCGCCTCAGCCACCGGTCACGTTTCTGACAAAACATTTTCATTCGGCCGGGGAGAAACTCAATCCTCGGAGGGAGGGAGGAAGAAATAACGTGAGAGATAAATTATCCTCGACTCAAATTAAAACGCGAACACAGCTTCACCACGTGTGTGTGTGAGAGAGAGAGAGAGAGAGAGGCAGAGGAGGAGGGCAGATGGTCAGTGGGTGTGTGGCTCATAAGGAAACTACAGATGATGAAGATTACTTCCGGTGCAGGAACACAACAGGTCACATGACGCAGAGCCTGCGGATGCGTTTCAGCCGCAGCCCGTGTTGAACTCTGATCCACTGACACGGTTCCGTCGGCGACAACAAGAGGAAGACTCAAATCTCGGGATATAAATCATTTACATTCCCTGGCAGCGCCGGCATCGGCAGAGATGTCAGCTAGTCCGCCGCCATCTAATATTGACAGTAAACACTTTGCCTCGCTTGTCTCTCGTCCGCCGGGACGCTGACAAAACGTTTTGACAAGCATGTAACTACCGGCGCCGCCTGTTTGTTGTGAACTGTGCTGCATCTATTTCTGCCCGCGGATCAAAAACACGACGTACAGAATATCTGACGGATCTTTGCCTCAGCCAGACTGAATCCTCCAAAAAAAAAAACCTCTGCATCAGTGGAATTCATATCTCTGGATTTCGTGGAGGAAACCATTAATTGGTGGAATCCCTGGTGGATCATTTGGTAATGAAGAGAGCAGTTGCATGAGAGTTTAAATCTAAGAATTGTGAACCAGAGTGCGAGCAGCGTCTCATTTTGCATTCTCCCTGTTTTAATGTTTCTGCCAAGTCACCTCACTGACTCCGCCGGTGTCACGCCGAGCGCCTTCTATCTAATAATTAGCCGATCCTCTGAAAGTGAACTCGGTCCCCTGGGCGGTGTTACCAGAAACGACGCGGCACTTTGATCAGCACAACTCGCAGCTCTTATCTCCGTTACCGGCGTAATTGAGATGCAGCGCAGGACGGAGTCGACCGGTCGAGCGAGGCTGTCGTCAGTTCGCCCACCATGCTCACACACACACACACACACAGTCAAGCCTTTCGCCAAACCTCTGGGGTAGCACAGCGTCACTGCAGCATCATACAACATGAGGGAGGTCCTAACAAAATTGTAATCATTCCCTGGGTCTCCTCTCAGCGACATGACGATGAACCTTGACTCACAGATGTGAAAGCTCACCAGTCCTCCGTTTTGCTGGAGGCTACAACAGCTCCAGGCTACATCAGCTGCTACCTGCGCGACACACGAGTCACCGGACAAAACGTGGTCCCGGGAGCTGCCCGGGGGGGGCGACTGCTGGGCTTCGACGCGATAAATAATGTGAAGAACAACCGCGGCCATTAGTCTGACAGCGCTATCACAACGCGTACGTCGGATGCCGAGTTCTAGCCCTAAAATAAAAAGGTCAGCCGACCTGGGTTTGGACCCCCACGTGGGAGACAGGTCCCCTGAATGCAAATGTGTCTGCAGACTTCAGTCCTCGCAGCATCACGCCTGCGCAAGCATCCAGAGCGTGACGCGAATTCACTGAAGGCGGTGCTGCTGGACCTGAGCGCTGAATGTAGGTTAATGCACACTTTACTTCACTTCACTGTCTCCTCTGGCTGCAACGCGGCAGAGGAGGACTCAGGCTGTGTGTGTAGCTGTCCCAGTATAGTGCAGTGGGCTGCTGTGTGTGTGTGTGTGTGTGAGTATTTGTGATCTATTTTTGGTAACAAGTCAGAACTAATGCCAGACCTCCTCTGAGCAGGAGCCTGGACATCCTATAGTGCAACAATGAGCATTGTTACCATGGTTACGAGTGGCCTGCTCATTCATCAGGAGGCCCAGTGAGTGTGTGTGTGTGTGTGTGTGTGTGTGTGATGTCTCCGGCTGACTCTTGTGCACGTGCCTGCATCTATTCCTCAGCTCCACTCAACGCTTTTCTGTCGCGGGGCGGCGAAGAAGAAACGTCACGGTATCCCATGACAACAGATTCACCAGCTTCATATCAACTGGTTTAAACGTCGTCTTAAACATCCTCCCGTGAACAACACAAGTAACCCCGCTGTTGCCCCGAGCTCGAGCCATTTCACTGTGCGTTTGGTTGTGTAGCCGAGCAGCAGAGGGTTGGTAGATGGTGGGCGAGAGGATGAGGAGGTGAAGGAGGAGGAGGAGGAGGGAAGAGGAGATTGCTTTTGACCTCCACCAGATGTGGAACACTAATTCTTCATCTTTAACTGGCTGATTGTTCGGCTGCTGCAGCCCGGGATTATCGTACGGAAACGCTGTGCACAAAGCTGCAGTTGGAGCTTATTTATGTGCGTGAATCCGTTTTAATGGGAATCACTGGTTTGTAAAAACCCAGTTGAACAAACGTCTGGTGACCAGTTGTTGAGTCCTGGTGGTGGACACTGTCTCTATATGTCTCACTGTAGACAGATTTAATATGATTATTTAATGCTGGTTCAGGCTGAGCTATTCCTGTTCCGCTTTAGTGTTTCCACCGGTGCACACTAGTTAAAATATGAATACACGCAGGAGGAGGAGGAGGAGGAAGAATATTTTTACACATCAATGTGAGTAAATCTTTGACAGAAGGCGAGCGTGCACGATGACGAACAGAGCGGAGCCTGTGGAGGCGGCTGCAGCAGGAAGTGACTCTCGCCGTCTGCTGCCGTCCGGCTCCCGCGTGCACGTGGTGAACGTGCTGATGGATTCATTAAGACCTGACTGTTGGTCGCTCTCTGCGCTAAAGTTTAAACAGAGACATGTTTGAGGAGGATGCACAGGCTTAGAAATGCAAATGAGATGGGAGGGGGGGAGTTGGGGGTAAAAGATTGGGTTCCTCCTCCCCCTGCTCCTCTCAATGTCTCATGGGAATAATTTTAACAAGGTCAACACCACCATCAGCCATTCACCGGGTGTCAGCCAAACACTAGAGCCGCCTATTGTTCTGCTGTTGTCCACATTACCCCCCCCCCCTCCGCTAAATCTCTCCTGTGCTGTTTCCAAAGTAACAGTTGAAATGTGCCTCCGCTCGTCCTCATCTAAGAACCCACCGGCTCTCTAAACCAAGGTCTCTCCATCTGTGGTCTAAATGCAGATGAGGCGTGGCAGCGAGAGTTAAAAAACTCGGTGAACACGTCTGGTGGAAAATATCTTGAAAATGATTTCATGGCTGCCTGAGCTGCTCTCGTTCCTCCACCAGCTCCAGCGTGAGGCTGAGAGAGGCCGTAAAGAACAAGTGGTTTGGCAGATTTATGTCTCAGCCACTGAGGGCTGGACAAGCCGTAACGACAGCGTTAACATTTTACAGGGAGAGGAAAGGGAAAAAGATTCCTGCAGGATACTTGTGAGATGCATTTTGTCCTTATTTACCGGTGCAGGGCGGGCAGATACTCATGGCGACGCTTGTTTTATACGACGACACGCCGGCAGACCTCAAACAAAGGCGTCACTTTATTAAACCGTCATTCTTCCTCCTCCTCTCAGCGCTTGATTCATTACCCTCCTCGCTCCTTATCAGCCTCATCCTCCTCTGTGCTCGGTCTGGAGCAGCTGAGAACCAACGTGATCTTCGCTTTAACATCCATCATCCTTTAAGCTAAAGATTAAAACGGCGCTCAGCAGCATTAGCAGCGATATAAGCCACATTATAACCGAGTCAGTTTCAATGGAGCACGTCTCCACCGACGGATCTGAGGCGGGAGAGTCTTTCCCCCCACTCATCCTCCGAGTTCCTGTCTCTCCGCCTGAGCATGTTCCCCTGCACCTCCCGGCTCCGCCTCCATGAATGTCACCGCACTCTGTGAATGTCACAGACTGAATAAAAAGCTCCACCGTCGCTCCCATAAGAAGTTAATGAGATAATAGCACTTGTCTCTGAGAGGTGTGCTGAAGGGGGCGGGGTCTGTTGGAGTAATAACCAAAGAAAAAGGTCAAGGAGAGACGAACAAAAGAAACAGAGCAGCAGAGAAATTGGATTTGTGCTCGGCCGGCGCGTCAGTGCTGCTCTTGTTCTTTTTCAGTTTCCTTTCTCCTCCACATGATTTTTCTCTTGTTCCATCTCCGTCTCACCACCGGGTCAGATCCCGCAGGGCACACGGGTCACACTCCAACACGGCTGCACGGCGACCCATCGTGACTGGTGCCAACAGCCCTAGAACAAAACCACATTTCACTCACTCTCCCTCAAACTGTATCCCTGATCCACCATTAATCAATGAACCAATCAGCCAACCAGCAGACAGCCACCCGACAGTCCAGCAGATGGACAGGGGTGGAGCCAGAACCTCCTTGGCAGAGCGGGCAGCGACAGCCGCTCGCTGTTTACGGGATTAATGGAAAATGGGGAGAGGTCCGCTGGAGAGTTTACTGGTCGCTCGGTTCTTTTGCAATAACCAGAGAAAACAAACAAACAAACAAACAAAAGCAAGGGGTCAGCTGTGACGCCACATTTTGGCAACAGGACGAGAGAAGCAGAAAAGCTGGTCAGGAGGTTTTCCTTTCAGGTGGATTATCATTATTTACGTTGTTGGCTTTAAAGCTGAGATGTGCGTCTTTGTCACAGCGTTTGATTATTTTCAGTTTCCGGTTTATCGGCCCTTGATAAACAGCTGTTAAATCCAGAGCCATGCTCCTCCCTGACGCTCATTTCTGCTTTTATCCCCTCCACACAATGCATGCTGGGATGCTCCAGCTCCACGCACAGAAGAAGAAGAAGAAGAAGAAGTAGTGGTGGTTAAAGAAAATCAATGAATGAATAAAAGGGGTCTGTAAGCGTCAGACGAGCAGATGGGAGGATGAGGGTAAAGACTTGAAGAATCACATGAGGCGAGGGGTCCCGCCGGGACAGCACATGCACGGCACATCCGTCAGCCCCTCGTTAGCATTTTGGCAACACACACACACACACACACACACACACACACACACACACACACACACACACACAGCTCGCTGGGCCAGATGGCCTCTTGGTGAGGAGCAGTGAGAAGCTCCACAGACGGGTTAGTTTGATTTGTGAACCATGACCTCCAATGCGTCCGTCCTCCTGACTCAGGACAGCAGTGACGGACAGGGATAAGATCAGCGCGTGTGTGTGTGTGTGTGGGGAGGGAGGGAGGGGGATTGTGGAGATGTGGAAAGGAGATTATATTTTCAGTTTATTGACGTACAGTTGTTTGATGTCACATATAACTACAGCACTGGTCAAAGGAGGATTTTTAGACGCATTTATTTCTATTGTTTAAAGTCACACATTTGAAAAAGCGACAGGAATAAAAGCAGAAGAGTGAGAGCGACTCTCCTTCAGAATGTTAAACACTGATGTTCGAATCACATCATGAATCTGACCTTTGGCCCTCAGGGTGAATACAGATGATATTTATGAGTTCTACTTCGAAAAAGGAGGGACGCCCCTCTCACTGTGTGTGTGTGTGTGCGCGCGCATTCATAAGATCACCATCCAGAAAAAGGGAAGCAGGTGGGACAGCAGAACAGATTCATCACAGCTTGGCATGTGTGTTTCCTTTGTCCCGACTCTCTCTCTCACACACACACACACACACACTCGTACTGAACAGTTTCAAACATGCGAGTGAAGTCATGTGATCTCCAGCGGCTCAGACGGGGGCGTGTCGAGCACGCCGGCGAGCTACGAGGGTTCGACATGTTCATTAACCCGTGTTTGTAGTTTTCTCATCTTTAGCTGGCGGCGGCGGCGCTGCTGCAGGACGCTGATAAACCTGCCCCCCCTCCTCATGGCCCCCGCTCCTCCTCCTCACAAGCAAAATCACTCGACAATAAACTGTCGCTGCAGTGAAAGTCTTGCGTCGCTCGCTTTTAATTTGTGAAAACAAAGTAATGGACGGGAGGAGATTATAATGCAGCCCATCAAATTAAAGGCGGGTCTCATCTCACAGGTTATTACCATCGCACCAGACAGCTGCCGACGTTTCGGATATTTTACACGATGAACTTGTTCATTATACAGCTGTGAGATGAAAATTCAAAAATGTGAGTGGAATTAACAGATTATTGAGCGACAAAGTTTATAATGAAGTGACTCTTTTGAAAATGTCTTAGCAGGTCTTTTGCTTTTGATAATGTACAAATGTAATTTCCACGGCTCAAGCCCAACAGAGACACAAATGTCAGCATAACAATTACATATAATTAAAAACCCTGACCCCCCCACTCCTCAAGGTAGATAAGATGTTAAGGAAGATGTTTTATAATCATTAATCTTAAATTCTTCTAATCTAGATCAGATTTTAAGATTACATTTGAAACAAACTCAATCTCCGTCATTAAGACAATGCAACGGTTCAGCACCGGTTATTTTGGCTGGGATCAGTGATCTGAGCATCCAGGGACGAACCGTTGCCTAACCGACATGTTAGCAACATGTCAGAGGCTGCAAATGCACAGACGTATAAATATGAACGTTAATCTGCATTGTTTCTTTTGCTGTTGCAGTGTCAGATCTCTCAGGCCCTGAACGGAGTCTCTGACAAAGCTAAAGACGCCAAGGAGTTCCTGGTCCAGCTGAAGAACCTGCTGCAGCAGATCCAGGTACGGTTCTGACAGAGACTGGATTTATGGTGAATGATGAGGTTTATCCTGAGCTCACAGGTGCTTTGGTTCCAAAGAGTCCAACACAAAGTTTTTTCAATTAATCCAAAACGCAAAGACTCTGGGACTCTGGGCAGAAACCTGGAAAGCTCAACCAGCTCCCTCAGATTTTCTCTGGCTCTCCAGGAGGCGGAGCTCCATGACTGATCGGTTTCCTCAGCACGCAGAGCTCTGTACATAATTCAGGCTGTGTGTCCGCTCTGTCGCATCACGTCGACAAAGTGGACTACGTCCAAACACAAAGTCTGTTGGCGTCACTTTGCTCAGGGAGACGGGAGGATAAAGAGAACGAGCGGAGTGGGAGTGAGGGAATGAAACAAATCTTCATCCTCTTAGAGAGCCGTCCCTCAGCGGAAGCGGCTTGATTGGAAATCGCTTCTAACTAAGACTCTTCATCGCTTCATCATGTGGACTCACGATCAAGGTTTCCCCTCAGTCTACGCTGCATCCACACCACCTCTGCATCCTGCTTTTAAAGGGCTTCATCTACTGTCCACGACACTTTAAAGCATTGATCCCCAACCCGTGGGTCATTTGGTACTGGGCCGCACAGAAAGAAAAAATAATCATTTCCATTGTTTTGTTTTTTCACATAATTTGTTTGAGTTCCCGTACTGACAGTGGAGGTGCCTGACAGTGCCAGTCTGCAGCCAGGTCCTCTTGACGTGATTAAAAAGTCGATTTACGTTCATTATTATTGTTATTATTATTATTAAAGAGAAAATACCACAGTTTTTAATGCCGATCTTATTATTTTATTTTGTTTTTATCTGCTACACCTTTAGATTGGGCCGTGAAAATATTGTCAGACATTAAACTGGGCCATGGTACAGAAAAGGTTGGGGACCACTGCTTTAAAGGACGAGTCTGTGGACACAATTTCACAACAACACAACTCCTCCTCTCGAGTTTCACAAGAGTAAAAGCAACATTTCCACGGTAATGAGAGGAATCCGAGTCCCAGACGGAGTCAAAGAGCAGCTGGAATCAGCCGCTCCCGCAGAGCCAGTGTCCGGGATTAACCGTCTGCTCTATATGTCTCTGTGCAAATGAAATATGTCAGCGCATGACTCTTAAGCTTGTGGTCGAGGTGGTAAATGACGACCTGGAGCGCCATCAGTCAGCTTCATCACATGACAGGGCCGCAGTAAATCAACCATCACGTACCCACACAGGTCGAGACATTTATTCCTCATATCTGAGTCAATCTTTCAAACAATAAAAATGTCCTTCGTGGTTCTTTTCACCTTTATATATATATATAAAATCCTCGAGCCACATCGTATTTAAAATTAAGTGTGTATCTGTTTATAAGGTTTTCCTTTATTTCACCCTCCTTCTTTAGTTTATTACTTCATTTAATATTTCTGCTGCTTCAGCCGACATCAGATCGTGAAACAACACGGACCTTTGTCCTGCAGCGATGTCCTGCAAAGCTCAGCAAGTTACAATAAAACAGTCGCAGTGGAAATAAAACGCGTTAAAACCCACATTATACTTTCCTCTGCGCCGCATTTCTGACAGTGGTGAAAGTACATCTGCTGCACAGAAGGTGCATGTGTTGAAATCTGTCGCCTGTCACAGCAACAACAGCAATAATTCACAGTTTATTCTAGCGTCTGTGCAGTCGAGTCAAAAATAGACAAAAGATAAATTAACATATCAGCAAAAAGCACCGAGCGGCTCCGTGCTGCTGAACCCACCACGCCGGAGGAGCTATTTTAAGACGCTGGTGATTAAACGGTTGTGAGAGAGTCATGATCATCATTTGCATTTCACTGTTTTCACGGTTTGCAGGAGGGCGGCGTCGAGTTCGAAGCGTGTCTCGTGGCTCAGTGCGACTCGCTGATCGAGGCGCTGACCAGACAGAAAGCCAAGCTGCTCACCAAGGTCACCAAGGAGAAGGAGTACAAGCTCAAGGTGAGGGAGTGTGTGTGTGTGTGTGTGTGTGTGTGTGAATCACAATGTGCATCATGTGGGTTCAGGTCACAATCAAGTCAATTAAAGTCATCAACATCTAAAACGATATTAAACTCAGTGGTTTTCTACTCAGCATCACGTCCAGTTGACTTTAGAATGTAAATATTTATCATCATTTCAGATGATCAACAACAAATTAAGAATCATATCAGAAATAAACATTAATCATGCAGCAATAATAATTTTTTTTTTAAATTTGACAAAAACAAAACTATAGCTGTCAAACTATTCAAACAAACTTTATCTGAAAATTATTTTGTGGTTTTTATTTCTATATACTTTCCTTTGTGAGTCCCCCGCTGGGAGGAAGGCGTGTGTGTGTGTGTGTGTGTGGGGGGGGGGGGGTTTCTTATCGTGTCACATGGCCTCGTGCCCGCCTCAACATGCCCACCGAGGGACTGACCGTCTGGATGGTGGCGAGGGGGGGAGGGGATGAAGGGTGAGGACGTTTGGACGGATGCCCCAAGGACAGCTGTTGTCATCTGAGCCAGAGGACGATGAGACGAAGCTGCAGCGAGAGACGCAACAGAGGCTGATCAGCGATTCGATTCCCATTTAGCGGTGGGAGAGCAGCTGAACACACAGCATCAGAAACATCACGTGACTGAACATTTACACTAGACCTCATGAACGCCGTAATGAATCGCTCCCCGTCCCAGCAGGCCACTGGGAAACGTCCCCACTTCCTGTCTGTGAACGCAGCCTTCAGCCTCGCTTTGTTTTTAAAGCCCTCACAGGGCTTTTATTCGGGTTTAGTGGATCAAGCTGTGGCCAGACCCAACAGGACCGACCGACTGTTTACACGACAGGAAAAGGCAGCTGTGTCCAAAACTCACCGCAGCCAGAGCCTAATCCCTTAAAAGCAACACATTCTGGTTGCCTCTTCCAAAGAACATCCCAACTGCAGCGACACACGTCAGAGTTTCAGTTTATGAATAACCCAGTTAGTTCAAATACAGAATTAACTCACTGTTGAGAAGATCAAAGGTTTTCCATTTTTATTTGTTTACTTGTTGAAAACACAGCCAAATAAAACAACAGCGTTGCTGAACAAATGGAATATGATGTTCGACATTAACGGAGACGACACCAGCCGAGGCAGTTCAGGGATTTATTCTGACACTTCCACATTAATTAAGACTTTAAATCTGGAGACAAAGCGAAGAACCACAGGAAAAAAAACTGACCTGATGAGGCTGAGCTGACGAGAGAGAGCGACACTGAGGACGGGCAGGACTGAACCAACAGGGACGCAGCTGAAACACATGAGGACAGTCAGACAATCACAGGAGACAGAAACAGGTGGCTGACTCAGGAAATGACAGAAAGAGAGAGAGAGAGAGAGAGAGAGAGATGAGGGTGGCTTCAAAATAAAACAGGAAGCAAGACATTATAAGTGAGGCAGTGTCACACAAAAACACACACAAACATAAAAGAAGTCCCTAAACATAACACAGCAGGTCTTAAATAATAACATAACATGGGCCCATGAGGAGGCAACAGAATTTGTTGTTATTTTGAGCAGTTAATACAAACAAACATTTTTATATCGTGGCCCAGCAGGGTCGTGACCTTTCACCCTGGATGCATTTATCCCCCCCCAGGATCTTGCAGTCTCTGTCCTGATCCAGCTGCTGATGGACGAGTCCTCACTTCTCTGTAACTCGCTCGGATCCGGACGTGTCTGGGTTAATCTGTAATTGCGATTAACGTTTATCCCATCTCCGTTATTTACTTTACACTCCATCCTGTGGCACACTCATCTTCCATTCTGCACCGCCCTGCTCTAAGGACTGTCTGTGGTCACGCTCCAGAACCCCCCCCCACCAGAAATAAGAGATACCAACCCAAAAATGTCGCTCTAATGTGAAGTGAAATGTGCTGCAGAGTGTGAAGTGGAGCCGGTGAGTCACACTGAGCCCGTGGTATCTCGCATCTGAGCTCACATTAACATGCTCCAGTATTTCAGCCCAGACAGAACCGGAACGTAATGGAAAAGCCCTGGAACCAGGAGGGAGGGAGGTGGCGGCCACTCTCAGCGGGACGCAGGGAAATTGAAATAAATCTGAGATTTACTCCGTGGTCACGCCGCGCACTGTTTACACAGGAGATAAACGCTGCAGGGCTCGGCCCCACTCAAATGAAACGCACATTTATATGTAATCTCATATTATCGTCCTCTTTGCTGACCTTCCATCAACCTGCAGCTTGTTCATGAACTCCAAAATAAAGTTTTAAAACAAAACTTCTCCTTAAACAACTGAATGGAAAGAGCTGACATAAAATAATATGAATATTAATAATTATTATTATATTTCCAGAACCTTCTAGGATGCCTTTATGAGTGCAAAATAAATAAAATTAATAAATTAAATAAGCAAATGAATGAATCGTTTCATTGACACAAACCTCATTAGACACTAATGAAAACAAATGGTCATATTTGAGGTTTCCCAGCAGCTGACAGGTGGCTAATTACCCGGGATCTCATTAACTATCGAAGACGCGAGGGAACTAATCACAGAGACTCCGGCTGATTCACTCTCTCCTTCATTATTATTTCAGTGGGACATCATTTAACGCTTTAATTCAATTAGCTCGGACTCAACAACATCACAAAATGTTTTCTTTCTCCTCTTCATGCCGTTAGGTTTCTGATCTGTCACATAAAAAAATAAAAAATTAATAAAAAATTCAACGTCCAATAAGAATTGTCTCTGTGTCTGTGTGTGACAGGTGGTGCGTGACCAGATCACCCACTGCACCATGAAGCTCCGTCAGACCACCGGGATGATGGAGTTCTGCCTGGAGGTCCTGAAGGAGAACGACCCCAGTGGCTTCCTGCAGGTACGTGTGTGTGTGTGTGTGTGTGTGTGTGTGTGTTTCCCCCTGGAGTTCAATATGAACCAGATACAGCTGTGGCTGAATGAATTCACTTTGTGTCGTTGTCGTCTCTTTATGGAAATGACTGAAACAAAAGCAGCGCCCTCCCCTTTTTTAAAACAGCCTCAGTTTAAGTTTCTGAGATTACAGACGAGGCAGGACTCAGCATGGGGCCTCGCACTGAGGAGTGAGCCCAACTTTCCTGAAGTATTTACAACCCAAAAATGTAAATGTGGAAGTTGAAAGGGCGGGAGGAAGGATGCCAAAAATGTAAATGTGGAAGTTGAAGGGGGGGGGGGGGGGGGGGGGGGGGGGGGGGTACTTAAATCCTTTGAGCTCACGAGCAGACAGACACTTTGCAGGAAGCCTCCTCTGATGTTTTTTTACGAAAAAAAAAGTCAGAGGAGGGAAAACTTCAGAGCTGATGTGAAAGGAACAATACGACAGAGCCGCTCACCTTTCATACGTTCGTCAGTTCTGAGCAGGAGCAGATGAAGTTGTAGTAATCACTGCAGGGAAAGGTCACAGGAGACGGTGGAGGTTTGACCCTGATGTTGTGTTCAAGGACCCTGAGATGCTGGGAAATGAAACTGGATCCCAATCTAGTTCAATTTAAATTTACATAAACGTATGTAGTATGTCGAGATGATCACATTCTGCCAGTATTTGTAGAAGTACTACCTCAGCCACAGTAGTACACAGTATGTTCCTGCTTCTGCTTATGAAGGATTCCTTGGAGCTGGAGTGAGCTGAAGAGAGAGAGAGAGAGAGAGAGAGAGAGAGAGAGAAAATGGAGATCAAAGATTCTCCCAAGGGACACACACACACACACACACACACATCTTCTGTCCCATCTGAATATTTAATACAGTATTGATTACGTGGTGCTATATTGCTGTTAAAATTTGGATATCCAGGAACTTTTGTGAATCTAAAGAAATGAATCTGAGCTGTTTTACGCTTGCGGCTGGATTTTCCAAAACCTTCAGTCGGTGTTTTGCTTTTTAATCAAACACCAATCTCCTCTTCCTGCAGCTGGATGTAGTTTAATGTAATGCATTCCTTTGGGTTCCTTTTCCTGGGACGGCAGATGAGGGCTCCTAATTCCTAGCCTTAAATATTTGAACTGCACTAATGCGAGCCTCATTTCACTTGTCAGAGACAATGTAGTGAAGCCGCGGCTGGAACAGATCCCAGAGCAGTGGAGCTGCTCTGTATGCAGCGTGGGTACCGCAGCCCTGCCAGTGTATTTAAATGCGGACAGTGAAAGCATGCGCTCTCATTTCCAGTGTGAGTGTGAACGCGTCCTTTCCTCTGCTAATTGCCCCTCACTGTGTGTGTGTGTTTTCAAGCTGTTCTACATCTGTTTCTTTGTGTATGTGTGTGTGTGTGCGCAGATCTCAGACCCCCTGATCAAGCGGGTGACGTCCTCTCAGGACCAGTGGGTGAAAGGGGCCCTGGAGCCAAAGGTGGGGCCCGAGTTTGACCTCACCCTCAACACCGACTCGCTGATGCAGACCATCCTGCAGCTCGACTTCTGCCAGGGCAAAGGTACACCCAGCTCCTCACACAGCGTCCTCGTCAACACGGCTCAGCCTTGAATTCAGAGACACGAGACGCAGAGAGAGGGCAGAATCAACGCCGCTTCCTGTGGATCAGACAGTAGTCCAGTTGACATCGCATGTGCTGTCACCATGCAGGGCTATAAATATATAAATGTTTCTTCTCCAGCTCGTATGAAGGGCCTGTTGAGTTTGTAATCCCTAGTGAAGTCTCCAACAGAGCTGGAGGCTCGAAGGGAACTCGCTGTGATTCACGATGTGCGCTGCCAAACTGCATTGTGGTCCTTTAGCGTGGCTCTGCTCCATCTGTGCGTGCGTTAGCCGTTTAACTCCAGAGGTTCTGAGACAGAACGCGTGACGTCCAGCGAAATAGAATTCTGCGTGCGTAAAACTGAGGCGGAGGAAGAGAGCAAATGAAATCCATTGATTTTTGTTCCGCTTCCATTCTGATAAAGGATTCAAAATAAAGAAAGTTTAATGGAGCATAAAACCTCCGGATGAAGCCATAGCTCGTGAGGATGAGATCTCTTCACCGCATCGATCTGGCAGGTAAAATACAAGAACTGTTTTCATTAGCTGAGCAGCCATGATGTTTAGTAACCATGACGATCGGTCGCCATGATGGGTAATAATCTATAAGAGAGTGAAGTTAACGAGCTTCAGCACACACAAACATCCTGCACGCCACAATAAAAAAACAGCCTTGATAACCAATAAACGTTCTCTCTCTCTCTCTCTCTCTCTCTCTCTCTCGCTCTTCCTTTACGAGGTTTTCACTACAGCGGCGAACACAACTCATTAGCTATTCATTCATCGGGCCGCGTTCGTTGCATGAATAAACGTGGCGTCCTTTATTTCCATTCGGCTGCAGTCCCACGAATTACCCAGATGTATTGTTGTACATGTTCATTAAATATGAAATCAGCTCCATGCATATTTAATTCCCATAATGCTCCACCGAGGACGAGACGAGGTGTTTTCACGGGCTGCTGTGGACCCGACCTTTCGTTCACTCCTCTAAAAGACGATGGCGCTCGTCACGACTGCGTTTGAAAAGCCTCACTGCACTTACTACAAATTCAATAAAGACGGAAGCAGCATGCGCGTCTCGTCTCAACGGCGTTTGGCTCCTCAAGGGAGCGACTTCAAGTTAAGATGCTGACCTTTTAAGATATTTGGCAGATTTCCTTCAAAACGTTTCCCACTCTGCAGATGCCACTGTGTTTATCATGTGAAGCTCTCTCTGGTCTCACCGTGACTTCCAGCTGCTCTTAACGCCGTCTTCTGTCCGTGTGCTCTTGTACTAAAACACTCGAACCGACACGGCACTTCCAGATGTGCAGGAGAATCCATTATTGACACAAACACAGGCGGCAGACAGTGGTGAAGCAGTGGCGGAGGCCCAGAGCCCCGGAGGTATTTCAGAGAATCTACGTCTTTAAAGTGAACCCCCTGTTTTCCTCCCCTGAATGGATTCTGTCCCCCCCCACCCCCCCCCCCCCTTGCTCCCCCCTGCCCCCCCTCCCCTCCCCTCAGTCCCACTGGCCCTCACAGACATTCTGGTCGGAAAACCCATTGGTCTTTATTGTCCCTCAACGTCCCCCTGGTGTCCCTCCTCTGCATGGTTCTCACTGTCCAGCATAGAAAAACAGACGTTTGTACCTCGAAGTATTTTAATTCATAGTAATACTACATGTATTGATTATAAAGCATCGTCAAATGACAACGCATCATATTGTCTCACATGAATCAAAGAAGTACTTCGGCTACAAATACTGTGACGCGCACAGAATATTGAAGATACTGATACTTATCGACGTGTGGGCTGCACAGATCCCACGACACTGTTGCTGTCCTGACTGCTGCCCGTCCCCTGTGTCCTCACCACCATTGTGTGCGTCTTCAAAGTGTCTCTGTGAAGCTGACAAGGCAAAATGTCCTCGCTGGTTTTATTTACATGAAGTCTTTTGGACTTTAGTTTGTTTGTTTGTGGTTTGAAGGATTCACTGATTCCATCAAAAAAACTAGTTCCCTTCTTCCTTTCTTCACTTTCCCACGCGGCACAGAAGTCGCCCTAAATTATTAAAATCCTCACAAACGTTTCCGGCAGTTTATCTCAGGACAGTCTGAATCGCTCATTGTGATGATCAAAAGAACATAACTGGCTCGGAACAGAAGCCAAGCTGCATTCACACTATTCCTGCTGTCTCCCACCTTCACCCAGCAGCACCTCCAGCTCTGCAGGGGGGCCTAATGTCCTCCCCCGGCCCAGTTCAAGCTGCTGGCCCGTACCTGGTCCTGTTAGCCCTTGATCCTGTTCAAACGCCACCAACGCCGCCCCTCATCCCTCCGCCCTGCCGTCTCTCATCCCTCCTACGCTTCTTCTCCATCTCCCAACTTAATCTTAATCTCCACGTCTCATCCATCCATCCATCCATTCATCTCTCCTCCTCCTCCTCCTCCTCCTCCGCAGCCGAGTCCGGGCCCTCTGTGCCGCCGGCGCCGCTCCTGCAGCTGGAGAAGTGCTGCACCAGGAACAACAGCGCCACCCTGGCCTGGAGAGTGGCGGCGCCCTCCGGCAGCCCCGTCGAGGGCTACATCCTGGAGCTGGACGACGGCAACGGGGGACAGTACAGGGTCGGTACATGAGCGCACATGAAGTTAAGCGCATGTGTCATCGAGCATTTGAAATGAGCAACGGCCTGACCTACATTTGGAATTACTGTCACTTGTGTAGACGATGAGTTTATAGGACCCTGCACTTAACGTGCACGTGTGCGTTTCAGGAGGTCTATGTGGGGAAGGAGACTGTGTGCACGGTGGACGGCCTCCATTTTAACAGCTCCTACAACGCCAGGGTGAAGGCCTATAATGCCGTCGGTGTGGGGCCGTACAGCAAGACGGTTGTTCTGAGGACCTCTGATGGTGGGTGCTCTCTCTCTCTCTCTCTGTGTGTGTGTCGCGTGTGTCGCGTTTCTCCGGTGATGTGATGGTCTGAGCCGAACAGGTTTCATCATATTATTTCTTTTGTTCTGTGAAACAATGACAAGATTCTCAGGAGAGGAGGAGGAGGAGGACAATGAAGGAGGAAGAAAAGCAGAGTGAAGGGGGGGATGGAGGAAAGAAAGGAAAGGAGAGAATAGGCATGGGGGAAAAAAATAAGTCACACACACACACACACACACACACAAGCAATGGACATGACGGTCTGTTTTCGGACTGATAACCGCTCATCCCTCCGCCCTCTTTCTGTTTTTGTGTCAGCGCTCTTCCTGCCTCCTCTCCGTCTTTCTCCTCCTCCTCTGCTCTCCCTCCTTCTGTGAGGATTGCTGCTTCCCGCTGCTTCACGCACAAACAAACCTTTCCCTTGTCAAACCAACGCGAGGCAAAACTCACAAACAGCACCAGAGGCTGCGAAACTCAGTCGTAACAAAAGCGAGTGTCGTTTTCCGTTGTTGCAGTGGCCTGGTTCACCTTTGACCCCTCCTCCGCACACCGGGACATGGTCCTGTCCAACGAGAACCTGACGGTCTCCTGCAACAGCTACGACGACCGCGTGGTTCTGGGAACGGCTGCGTTCTCGAAGGTAAGCGTCCGCGCGCATGCATAAAATTTGCATGAAGCTGATTTATGTCCGTCCCCCAGCGTCCCCGAGGAGGAAGCAGAAGATTCATCCCATTTATTCTGCCTCTCCTTGCACCTGCAGGGCATCCACTACTGGGAGGTCTGCATCGACCGCTACGACAACCACCCGGACCCGGCGTTCGGCGTGGCGAGGATCAACACCATGAAAGACATGATGCTGGGGAAGGACGACAAGGCGTGGGCCATGTACGTGGACAACAACCGCTCCTGGTTCATGCACAACAACTCCCACACCAACAGGTGCGTACTGAACAGCGGGACCATCCCACAAGAGGAGGACTGCGTTTTCTCATTTGTAGATTTATTTAAACGTGTCATCGTGCTAATTCATAAATGAGCCCGTTGGTTCCCACTCCCAAACTCGAGCCTCATTACGAAACCACTCCTCTTCTGAAGCCATCCACAAACAGCAGGAGACGGAGGAGACTTTGTGAGGTGGCACCCACGTCCTCTGCAACGAGCCTCACACATCTAAGAGGCACACACACACACACACAGAGCATAATGATGCATGCACTGGATGACAGGAGGACCCCCGAGGCTCGTACAATACCCACTAACAAACACACCGGGGAGCAGCAGCAGCAGCAGAAGACTGGGGGCTGCTGGAGACATCAAAACATCTCTGTGTGTCACAGGGAAGCGATCAAGCTCTCATTAAACATTTATTTACAACAGAGTGTCTTTTCTTTAAAAGAGCAAGAGTCGACTCTTCAGAAGACAACCAGAATTCTGACTTTATTCCTCGGTCCTCGCCGACTGCCGAGTCACGGCTCGTTCCTACGTCTCTCTCCGAGCCTCGGCCGCGTCCCCGGCAAACGTCTTACATTTCCACACTAAAGCTTGTGTGTGTGTGTGTGTGTAGGGCGGAGGGAGGCATCGCTAAGGGCTCGACCGTCGGCGTCCTCCTGGATCTGACCAAACACACCCTGACTTTCTTCATCAACAAGGAGCAGCACGGGCCGACCGCCTTCGCCAACCTGGAGGGCGTCTTTGTGCCGGCAGTCAGCCTCAACAGGAACGTGCAGGTCAGATAAATAACTTCATTAATGATCCTTATTTATACCCCGACCCTGTGCGGCATAAAGTTGAAGTGTTAAAAAAGATGGCGGATATTTAAATGTTTCAATGTGTTTGTACGGCTGGACGACATCACGCTACTGCACATCAACCCCCCCCTCACGCCTGATGTGCCCTCGCCGTGTCCTCGGCCTCCCTCAGCGACGCAGTGATGTCACTGAGTGTTTGTCTGTTGCAGGTGACCTTACTGACGGGCCTGGAGGTGCCAAAGAATATCAAACAGTAGGAGCTCCCCCTCCTCTCTGAGCTCGGGACCTAACTCCTCCCCCCCCGTCAAGGCGCACGTCAGCGTCGGATCATTTGGGACACAAGGAAAAAATCTGAGGAATTATTGTGAATAAATCCAGTGGTTGGAGCTCGGTGACGGACGGCGACTACGACTGGATCTGCTGCGGATCGTCCCGCTCTCTTCTCGCCCGCGGTTTTGTCTGGTGACCTCCAGGACTCCGGTGACACGTGTGTTAATATCTCGCTGCTATCACCCGGAGCCTGGAGTTCCCCCTGGAGGCCGAGTGACGTCTACACTGTGCAGTGAAATCATTTTGTACAGAAGCGACGCACCGCACACCCTCCCAACACGGAGTCCGCTGTCTTTCAGAAATTCCAAAGTGACTTTCCGGAGAATTCATTTAGCAGTGACTCTCTCTCCGGTGTGTTTACAGCCTGCACCTCTAACCAGACCACCTCTGAGTCAAAGCTGCATTGTGGACTGTTTTTTCGCTCATGACAAATTTGAACGAGATCAATGGAGCCTGGGAGCAGTCTTAAGAAAAAGTCCAGAACTTTTATCCTAAATTCATTTTCATGCATTTTTTTGGGTGAAGCTTCTGCAGATAATTGAGTGTTAATCAGGTTTGTTGTGTTTTGATTTAAAGCTGCACTAAACTTGATGTAGTGGATGAAAGTGGCCAAATATATTTTAATTTATCAGATTTCATTCAGTTTACTCTCCAGCTGAGAGTTCCAGAAGATCAATACCTTACTAGATGTATTATTATTTAAAATCAAGGACCCAAATCCATTGACATCATCATTTATATTATCATTATTGGTCTGAAGATTGTCTATGGCTGCTCCCGGGCTCTTTACACACAGAATCTGATAGTTTTTTAAGATCAGACAAACGTCAGGAGCTGCTGAAACGCGATGGAAGTGAGCCCAATCCCATATTTATTCCTGTTTCAGTGGCAAGAGACAAACACGTAAACCAATTCAGAGCAGAGGGAAGGAAACTATAGCTCATCTCGATCTGTGGACGCGACGTTGAACAGTCAGCATCCAACCAAACCACTGTGACTAACGCTGGAACATCCCCTCGACTGTATATTGTCATTTACCTCCACGCAGCAGAGAATGGAAAAGGCTCCTTTTTAAATCTATTTAATTATTGAAATATTTAACCCTGAATTTTATGATGATATTTAAATATTTATATTCCCTATACATGAGTGTGCGTACGTGCGAGAGAATCCACAAAGTGTAAATATTGAGTTATGATAACGACGTGTAACACGAAGCATGCATCAAGCATCAAACAAGTTTACAAGAATATCTGGAGCTGTTTTGTAAATAATGAACTCAATTATTGTCTTTGCAACAAGTGACGTCAAAGCCAACCGCTGTGGCAGCTCGCCCCCTGCTGTCCGATGGCGGCAACAACAATCAAATGTGATCCTCCTCCCATTTTCGCCAAATATCATTTATATAATTTTGTTTTTTTGAGACATTCTGTCGGAATATCTGCTCCACTTTGTACTGTAACTTTCATAATATCCAAACGTGGAATCAGGGACATTACATTTATCAAGGTTCGTTGTTAAATTATTCTTGTAATATCTTAAAATACTCATACGACAAAGAGAAATACAGAGGTTTTTTCACAGGAACCGTCAACATCTATTTTCAATACAACACCTATTTTAAAATAATTTAGAGATTAGTACACTTCTAGAGTAGTAAACTGGACATATCTGTACATGTGCTTTTCTTCGAGTTAATTAATGAACAACTAAAGAGTAACTGAGCCTTTTAAGATTGGGAAGGGATTATTATTATAATTATAATCATCATTTTAAAAAAATCAGACACTGTCTTGGCACTCCTGTAATAACACACATCATCTTAAACCCTTCTCTAATCTACAGTTATTTTACCACCTTTCCTTTTCCCAGTTAAATTAATGCAGACTTAGTTTTTAAAACCTGGATTTTAACCAGTTTTTCAAACAAATCAAATCCAGTTTTCTGCCAAAGGGGATTTTCCCCCCGACGCGTGCCAGACTGCCAGTGACCATCTAAGGGCTACATTTGCATCACGTGAGGCTGCTCGTTCAGCTCCTCTGACCCCGCCCCCATCGGAGGAGAAACCTGCCCCGAGGTCGACGTCCGCGACCGGGAGCAGAGTGAGACATCAATCACGTAATCTGGGTAATCTATTCATGTCTAAATTCTGCAGCTTTGGGTCACATGGCCGCAGGCTGCGCTGATGTCATAACGCCACACGGGAAATCTTCACTGGAGGTAATCAACTTGAGCCATAATGCTGCAGCTTCAGGAAGTCACAGTTCCTTACATGAGATTTATATGAAGACAAATCACATATTTAAAATACTCTCATCATCATCATCTATCCTGTCCACAACCCCACCCCCCCCACTCGTGAATGTGACATATTTGACCGACGTACCCTCAACATGTGGCACTGGAACAAGACAGCATGTCACCATTATTTATTCACCTTTGACGCATCAGAGGAAAAAAAAACAAATATATATATGCTTGTATGTAGATATATTGAATTACAGATTTATTTTATTTTACAGCGACGCTTTCTGGCTGCAGAGAAAAACCTCTTCTAACAGTCAGATGTTTGCTTTCAACTCGAGTCGAGCGCTGTGCTGCAGGTACGCTCCAAATCTCCTCTCGCTCCTCTTCTGTGAAATGTGCACATGCAAAAAGCTGCTTTACAAAAAACGGGGGTGAGAAGTTGTGACCTCACCCGGACGCACAGTCAGATCGCAGTATCTGATGTTTCTGTGACGACGTCGACGTTTACATCGAGAAGATAAAGTGACTCAAAGTGTTGACGTGTTTTAATTTGAGTACTTTCCTCCATCCTGTCCCTCTCCTCCTGCCGATATAAATGTTTTGTAAGACTTTCATGGTTTGTATGAGAAATGCGATGTAACTTCATTTAAAAAAAAAAACAAACAAACCTTTACAGTGTAAAACAGCAGAAACGCAGATGTCTTTCTTTTTTGTGGTCATTTATACAAAAAAATAAATAAATACATTGTGATGGAAATATGATTCAGCTGGTCTCAGGTCTCATGCATTAATGTGCAGCCCCACGGTCAGGTTTACAGTTCAGGGATTGATAAATCAGATTTCTGACTCAGCAGTCTGTTGCCCGTCAGGCCACCTCCGTATTTCACCGCACACACCCCGTCACACCCCGTCAGGGAATCAGACTCACGGGTCACGTGGCGAGCAGCTCTCACTCATTTCCTCGTCAGTTTCAGATTCAGCGGACATCCAGGGACCAACCTATTTGCTTCTGTTGCTGCCTTTGATTTTCTGGATCTCCTTAGAGCTCAGGATCAGCAGGCCGTCCTTAAAGCGCCCCACCTGACCTGAGGGGGTGGAGCCAGCGCCTGAGGGCACCTTCTTCCTGTCCCTGGGGATGAGATCATAATCAGATTGAGATTAAATAATTCTGAGGCCAACTTGGATGGTGATGTTAATGTAACACTTGAGAATATAGTTTAAAGTAAAAAGTGTTTGCTCACCTCTGATTATTCTGCTTCTTCTTCTTCTTCTTCAGGTCCTATGGTGCAAGGGACACAGTCAGAATCTCAACCTTGATTATTATTATTTTGCAGATAAAATGGTTCTAACTTCACTCGGCACCTCAGACCGTCCACAGACAGGTTCTCTCTGAGAGAGGCTGAAGGTTCAGAACTCACCGACTGACCCTCCTCTCGTGCTTTCTGCTTCTTTTCTTTAATCTGCTGCTGCATCAGCTTGTAGTTGACGTAGTCCTTCTTAGGAGGCTGATGAGGAAACAATAATTCAGACACGCTGATACTGAAGTCTGAACATCAGAGGAGCAGTGATGAAGAGTCCTTACTCTGGCTCCGAGCATGATGGCTCTGTCCTTCTCAAAAACACGCTGCTGCTCCTTCTTATATCCGGTGATTCCAAAGCGATGCACCTCCAGGCGAGCCTGTACACAGACACAGTGCATTATCAGAGAGATTACATGGGACACATGGAATGAAAGTTCAATGTAAACATAAAAACCAAGCACATAAACTGTACCTTTTCTAAACTGATCTCTTCCAGTTGGTCGCTTTGCTTCTTCTCTGAAACCTGAGGGGCCTTGAAGTGAGAGCAGCCGCAACCGGGAGGAGAGAGAGAACATGAAATGAACAAGTAGAATTTTGTTTGAAGCCTTGTCTGTTCTTTAATAATGAGGCACAATGAGAAACGCTTCAGTAGCTTTGACTTACGGGTGTCTTGTCTGAGGCTGGCGTCGGACTGGTCTTTAGTTTCTTCTTTCTGAAATCTTGAAAAGTCACGACCTCCACCTGACGCCCCATTGGGGCGGCTGTACCTGCATGAGACAACAAATCATTTAAAAAAAAGAGAAAGATCTTTTTTTTTTTTTGGAAGAAATCATCTGAGAACTCGTGGGGTGATCCTTGAATTATCCGGTGCTGCCCACCTGTCAGAGGCTGCTGCTCTTCAGTACTTCTTGCTCGCTCATCTCCAGTGTCAACGCAAACATCCTTCACAGCTGTGAACTCTTTCTTCTCCTTCACCTCCGCTTCTTCATCTTCTTCTTCTTCCTCCTCAGGCCGCTTTCTTTTCTTCTTCTTCTGAGACTTGAGCTTCTTTTTTGATGCAGGCCCTTTATCTGCAAACATTGAATTCAGATGTCAGTACAGATTTCTGCATTTACACATACATCCAAATACTGCAAATATGCATGTACCGTTACTGCAGATCTATACATGTAGTTATAGATATAAACGAGCTAAGACATCACTCAGCTCCATTAGCCTCTGTTAGCCACACAGCTAACTAACGTCACACTTACCGAACTCATAAAACTTGTCCAACAAGTCTTCAAGAAACTTCTGATCTTCGTCCTTTTCTCCTTTTGACTGTGAGTTCATTTTGAACTAAAAGTAAAAAAAAAAAACCCGGTTTGACGGCGACACTGCGGAGAAACATCCGCACACTCACAGCTAACAACAAACCCCGGAGGCACGTGGGACTCCACTTCCGGGTTGGTCCTCCCCAGTGCTACGGAAGTGCCCGAGTCGCGCCTGTCCCAGCCCGGAGCGCCTCATAAAGACGCCGGGACTGGTCACGCACGTTCGCGTCCGCGGAACTTCACCGGGCACGGAGTCGATGTGCTGAGACAGAGGAATGAAACATGGCGTCCAGATCCGGTTATTCGGTGTGTTGTTGCTGTTGTTTTTTCTTGTTGTAGGCGGCTAAGCTAACTCTGCTAACTGGGCTGTGGTTCTTATGACGCCTGGTGTTTGACAGTTCACGCGAACAGCTGGAGGACTGATGGACACTGGTGTAGGGACATGTTGGACAGCTCAGAGGTCACAGAGCTTCCTTTTAATGTTGACATGTAAAAACTTAAGTGTAGGACCGGCTTCTAAACCTGCTGTTGCATTGGCATCTGTTTTGCATGTGCAGTCTCTGCAGCAACACGTGTCATATCTAATTGTGTTGCGGTTGTCGTGGGTTGTGCATGTGTCTAACTCTGGTCTGTTTACTGCTGTGCAGCACAGAGACCCCATGCTGAAGAAGAGGGATGAGTTCGAGGACATTCTGGAGGAGAGGAGGACCTCCAGTGACCTGAGGTACGCTCTGAGGTGTTACACCCCGCTGCTCTACAAAGGCCTGTCCCCCTGCTCAGCCACCGCCCTGAAGACCATGGTGCTCCAGTCCGACCAGCTGCGCTTCGTCATCAGCCAGGTAACGCAGAGCGTTTTATTGCTATTACACACTCATTACGTTATTACACTGTTGTGCGTCCTTTTATTTTGTAAAGGTTTGCCGCGAGACGAGCAGAGCTGATGATGAGGTCCGGGAGGAGGCGTCAGCCATCCTGGAGGAGATGGCTCAGAACCTGCAGCTCAGCACCGTCCGCTTCTTCGCCTTCACGCTCAGCAAAGTCTTTAAAACCTTGTTCAGGAGCATCTGCGTCAACGAGGATGGAATCCAGAGGGTGAGCGTGTACACACACACACACACACACACACACACACACGACAGAGGTCCGACACATCATTCCAGCGGCTGACACAACTGGTTTGTCGTTTTTCTCAGCTCCAGCAGGCCATTCAGGAGCACCCGGTCGTCCTGCTCCCCAGTCACCGCAGCTACATGGACTTCCTGCTGATGTCATACATCCTGTACACCTACGACGTCGCTCTGCCTGTCATCGCCGCCGGCATGGGTAAACGCAGAGAACTCTTGTGTTAATGCTGGTTTATAAAACACACATTAGCATGAACCTGCAGCTGAATCTAACACCGTTATGTCAACATCCGTTTGAGCCTTAATTCTCACAAAGTGCCTCTCCCTGCAGATTTCATGGGAATGAAGTTTATCGGGGAGATGCTGCGGATGTCTGGAGCCTTCTTCATTCGACGGTCCTTCGGTGGTGACAAGCTGTACTGGGCCATCTTCTCGGAATATGTCAAGACCATGCTCAAGGTACCGAGGGAACCGTTTCACCTGCAGTTCTTCTTCTTTTCTGTTTCAGGAGTAAAAACCCTGCGCTCGGGCCTTCAATCTTAAGCCCTCGTGTGAAGAAGTTTAAAAAGTCTTGGAGAGAGGTTATTCCTTCGACATCTTTAATTTTATTAATCATGTTTTTTTTTTACTCTAGAATGGATTTGCACCTGTTGAATTTTTCCTGGAAGGAACCAGAAGTCGAACGAGCAAATCTTTGACCCCAAAGTTAGGTAAGGAACAAACAAACAAGCAGCAGTTATTGTTTCTTTACAATTTCTTTCTTCAAGTTCTGAAAATGTCTCAGTTGTTTATTCTTGACAGTGACTCCCATCCCTCCTTCCTCCTCCAGGTCTGTTGAACATCGTGATGGATCCGTTCTTTAAAGGGGAGGTGTTTGATGTCCACTTGGTTCCAGTCAGCATCAGCTATGAGAGGATCTTAGAGGAGTCGCTCTATGCCAGAGAGATGCTGGGGGTTCCCAAACCTAAAGAGTCCACCTCAGTGAGTCCCAAACACACTGCCGCTGCAGCATGGATAGAAACAAACACTGGAACCTGTTCCCTCCCTGTGGTTTCCAGGGTCTGATCAAAGCCAGGAAGGTCCTCAGTGAAGACTATGGCAGCATCCATGTTTACTTTGGTCAGCCTGTGTCGGTCAGAAGTTTGTCCCAGGGCAAAATCCATCGAGGGCAGTTCAACCTCATCCCAAGGCACGGCACGCAGACAGTAAACGTTCAACAGTGATGTGGTCACAGGATTTGTCTTGACCGGATTCTGATGGAACCATTTCCCTTTGCAGACACATCCCGAAGAGGCCCAGTGAGGAGATCTCTGGCCTGGTGAACGACTCGGCCTACATGCTGGTTCGGGCTCAGGAGGAGAACATGGTCCTGAAGCCGTGGGTCCTCCTGGCCTCCCTGCTGCTCCAGAGCCACCATCAGAACCAGGGGCAGAACCAGAGCGTGGCACTGGGTGACTTGACCGAGCAGGCCGTGTGGCTCAGGGATCTGTCACGGCAGTATGGAGCCTTCCTCCACTGGCCCGGTACAGTATGAGTCCGACCCCCCCCCCCGCTTAGACAGATACTCTGATCTACATGGGTCCCCCCCCCCCCCCCCCCCCTGCTTAGACAGATACTCTGATCTACACAACGATGGTTCCAGTTCACGCTCCTGTGTCCCCCTCCTTCACATCTTCTTCTTCTTCCACTTCAGACCACGTGTCTCCATCAGAAGTCGTCTCCTCCAGTCTCTCCTTGCATCGGGGCCTCGTGACAATCTCAGAGGGAAGAGTTCAGCTGGCGTTGGAAGGTTTGTGTGTACTGATGGCTCTGCCAGTCAAACAGAGAAATCAGAACTTCTTGAAACTCTCAGTCTCGGTGCAGGAGGACAGCCGGGCCCAGGGGAGCCTCACACAGCCTCCGCCGCCACCCCAGAAGAGGAGCTCTTGAGCCAGGCAGTCACTGTGCTCTCCTGCGCCTCCTACAGGAACCAGGCTTTGCACGTCTTTGTCCGACCGGCGTTGCTCGCCTCGGCCGTCCACGCTGCCTCATCCAACAACAAACGTACGATCGGTGCTTGAGCTGAAGTGAAATCCATGGAGAAAGTTTATTTATTTATTTTTTTAAACATTCTGTGACCTGTGTGTTTTGCAGAGGAGGTCTTCAACAGCTTCAGCTTCCTCAGGAACATGTTCTCCAACGAGTTCATCCTCTGCCCTGGTGCCACGGTGCAGGTGAGGACCAGCGCTTCTACACTGACTGAATCTTTGTGGGACTGCGGGACATGAAATGGTTCCTCTGCTGTCTGTCTGTCTTGCAGGACTTTGAGGATGCCTGTTACCTCCTGGGGAAGACTGGAGCTCTGCAGGTTTCCGAGCAGGAGGTGCTGGTAACAGAAAGAGGACAGAGAACATTGGCCTTCCTCACCAGTATGCTCGACCCGTTCCTACAGGGATACCAGGTGAGGGACACACACAAGGAATTTCATTTATGAAGGCTTGCGTGGGTGCACTGACTGCCGATGTGCTCTAGAGGGTGCTGTACACTCAGCATTGACCCTGCAGCTGTGCGTGTGTTCAGGTGGTGTGCAGGTTCCTGTGTGAAGTGGCCACAGACGCTCTGACGGAGAAAGAGTTTGTTCCTGCCGTCAGAAAGTTCATCATCAAACAACTTCTTGCAGGTTTTCTCTCGTTTTCCCCTCTCTCGTCTTTTTTTTTTTTTTTCACCCCAGCTGTCGACTGAATAAAAATCATTTTGTGTTTGTGCGTGTCCAGGGCGACTGAGATACTCTGAGGTGTTGTCCTCCGACCTCCAGAAGAACTGTCTGGCAGCTTTGCTGAGACTCGGAGCCGTATGGAAAACCAAAGGGTACTGATGTGTTTAATTTATGCATCTAGCCAGAAATCAGATTATAGTGGTTTATCTGAACACCTTTGGGTTAAAGAGGAGAGAGTCAAGAATAAATCACTGAGATAAAAAAAACCACCACAATATGTTTTTACTTTCCTGGGCTTATATTTTTCAAGACAACGCATCTCATCTTAATTCCTGGCTTGCTAAAGTTTGTTTGTTAAAGTTACCTGAGCTACTTTCTAACCAAGCCCTGGTCCTTTTTCTGAAGCTTTGGATCTGCAGCGAGTGTTTGCTTCTAAATGTGACCTCAGTGTTTTTCCCTCAGAGCGGAGTCGGGAGCGCTAAAGGTCAACACGGTGATGGTGAACTCATTGGAAGACACTCTAGGTAAGAAACAAGCTATCTGTCGGTGCCTGACACCCAGCCAGAATACAAAGACTTTCACATCCTACCACGGCCTTTAAAAACACCGCAAATCTCATCTGCCTGTCCAGGAGGGAAACTCCCGACTCAGAAAGCCGTCGCTGCTCGCCTTTAACTCAGCGACCTCATCAGCCAGAGGAGATTCAGAAAGTCACATCTTCTCACCACGAGGTGGAAAAGAGCCACAAGGAGAGGACCCACCCCTCCATCTCTCTGCTTTTCTTAAATTTCTTAATATCTGCTCACCTCTTTTTGTCCCGCTCTCTCTACTAAAATTTTTTTGTATGCGAACATAAAGCCCGGCGATGAGTCAGGCCTTTGAGGGCGCGTTGCTTTCGGCTCGTTGTGAATAACTAACCAGCCCTGTGAAAAGCTTCTGAATGTGCCGGGCTCCTCTCTTGGACGTGGCCGGTTTCCATTAACGCATTTGATGCGCATCCTTGTGATGATCAGAGTGGCTCTTTCTCCGTCCTCTCTCTCTCTCTCGGCTCCGGCTCGTCTGTTTGTTAATCACAGCCTCTCTTTATTTAGAGCGCTTTAATGAATTCATTAATGCGACGCCGCGTGGAGCTTTTATCCTAATTGTCTCAGTTTTCTCCGCGTCCCCTCAGTTTTTTTTGGTGCGTGTGAAACAAAAGGTGCTAAAAGGGATGAAAACCAACATTTTAATGTGAGTTACAGTCTCACGCCACATGTTGTTGCCAATCGTTAATTTATACCGAAGCACTACCAGCTACACCAAAGGAATATGTTTTCGTTGAATAGGATCTTCAGTTTGCTTTTTTCTGTTGTCTTTACTGAACCTGTGTACTGAGTTTTTGTTTTTGTTTTAAAGCCGCATGAGTTGATACCGAAGCTTTATTTATGCTCACAGAAAGTCTCCAGGCTTCATATGAGTTTGTTACGAGGGAAGCAAGATGAGACGGAGTAAATGAAAGCAGGAGATGTGAGGCCGACACTCAGAGGAACAAAGCTCATAAAAGCAGAGGAACAACACGTCAGGACTTTATGTACGAGGAGTTTGACAAGTACCGGGCCGGCGGGTGGTTCTTACTTTAAGCCTCAGGATTTACTGACGTTCAGGAGTGTGTAGTTTTATAGGAAAAGTTTCCAAATTAAATCCAGAGACAGTTAAAAATCGAAGATATTTATTTGGGCTTTAACCAGCAGAGTGATTGTTTGGATTGAGTTTGAGCTCCTGGTCATGGAGGACATCATGAGGACCTGCCAACTTCTCCAGAAAACAGTTTTTTCAAATTAGCGCGTAAGTTTGGAAAGTGAGGCGCAGAGGTCCATTGGGTCAATACCAGAGCGGCTCTGGGTCAAAAGGAATTTGTTAACGTCACCCCGAGTGTGTGTGTGTGTGTGTGTGTACTTACACTGTGTTTGTGGCTCAAACATGTTTTCAGCAGCTTTTATAAGACGCCTCAAACTCCAGTGTGTCTTTATGGGTGCGTGTGTATTGTCATGCATGTAACCATGTTAACGTGCGTGAGTGTGGTGAAGCCTTTCAGTACTGAACGTACAGCCTGATGCATTAAAAGAGCCAATTAATAAAAGGTTTTGAAATACAGATCTCAACTGTGTGGTTTGTGTTGATGACACAAATGAATACAGGACGTGATCGAACATAACCGTTAGCTTTTACACAAACATTAGACAGTTCTACACTTCACATTTAACCTGAGCAGCTATTAAAATAAAGGGATCACATCCGTTATCCACAGACAACAGACCACGCCCAGTCGAGTCCAACTGACCTGACTGTGCCACAGCTTTTCCGTCTGCCTGGTGCTCAAACAACTGAAGACACGTCCGTCTTTCTAATCCGTCACACCAAACCCAGAACCACCTGGGAGAACGTGCACAGGAAGGCCTTCAATCGGCGGGGCGCTAATTAACATACAAGCCACAACAATCAACCCAGATGCTCAGTTACAGGCTCCATGCAACACTCTGGTATCTGAGACGTCCTCTAGGTGTCAGGCTTGCCTCTTGGAGCCCTCCATTCATGACACACACACACACACACACACACACACACTCAGAGGCATTTCTCATCATGTTTTGTGGCTCCTCTGCTGAGTAAGAGACTGCTGCCAGCAAATCCGCCACTTTCCATCCATATTGCCCTTTCTCTCACTCTCACTCAGCCGCTGACAAATAATAGGTTCGTCTAAAGTTGCCACACCAAATTGCTTATACACACACACACACACAAGTCCATCCTTCCATCCTTCCACCCACTCGTTCCCTCTCTCCATCCATATCCGTCTCCCTGGTGGGGGAGTGGAATAGTGTCAGCTGCAGCCCTATCAGCACTTTATCAGCTACGTTATGATGGACTGTATTGAAGGGGGGGGGGGCATGGGGGCAGCACCTTGATATAACTGCTGTGTGACCTGTGGCAGCCGGCGAGGTTCAAACAGTGTCTTTACTTTGCTCTTTGGTATTTGGTTATTTCTTATACGTGCGGCAGAGGCCGGGTGTCGAGCCCTGAGGGGCCCCTGCTGGTCCATATGAAGTGGATTGATTGAAAGACAAAGGGGACCCCGGTGTACAATGTCTCAGCAGCTCGCTCTCGGTAATGGCGCCTTGATGGATTCAGAGCGCTCGCTCCGGCAGATCCTGTTTGTCAGGGCTGAGCGATGGAGGCGCAGCACCCGACGTGCCGGGGTCTCCCCGAGGAGCGTCCGCCGGCAGCTCCCCGGCGAGCGCACATTAAAAGTTCTCCTCGTTCAAAGCAGCTGAAGGCCGAGCTGCAGCGGTTCAGGATTCTCTGGTGAAAAAAAACAGCTCGGCTCTTGAGCGCTCTCGCCTCCAACCACTCTTTTCATTCCTCGCCGACAACCCGGAGAAGAAAAGGGTGCGAAGAAGAAGAAGAAGAAGAAGAAGAAGAAGAAGAAGAAAAAAAAAAACTTTCCAAGCCTCAGGAAGCCAATATGATCCACAAGGCTCACAGAAATTCAGCAGTCATTTCCAGCGGTTTGAGGCAAATTACACTCTCCAGCCTGAAATGCCTTTTAAGAAAGTCCCGGAGGAGCACGTTTGGAAGAGAAATGGACTCGAACCACTCAGCTTTTGTTTTTTCTTCTCCTCTGCTCGTTTCCCCACCGGTCACCCAAGTCCTCGTATCATTAATCCCCAGTGTAACTACTTGATGTTTCACGCCGAGTAATGGCGGGGCAAAATGAAAAATGTTTCGTAAGATGACTGTTATTATATGTAATGGATATTTTTGTAGGGAGAGTGCAGCGGTTATCATCTCAGCCGGGGTTTTATGTTGTGCAGGGAGGAAAGTACTGCAACCTCGCCACAGTTTTTGAAGTACTCGCGCTCGAGTGTTTTGTTCGTTCCTCTGCAGTTCAAGGGTAAATGTACTACATGATTTCGCCGCGCTACTTTTCACTGACGTTAAGATTCTGACGTTTAAAAACATCCTTAACTTTTAAGATCCAGCGGTTGAAGGTTGCATGGTCAATGTTCAGTGAGCGTTTGATTCGAAATGAATAAATCTGATCAAACTATTCGAAATTTAACAGAAAGATGTGAACGTGCACACACAGCTGCGCCTCGCGAAAACGCTCCCAATCTTTGAACTGCTTTTATTTGACGCCTTAAAAACGATTCGCCACACTAACACGCGTCTGATGACGACAACATCCGTGCTGTGACGTGGTCGTCTGGAATATAGTCACTGTTTGTCACACATGAGACGGTGAGAGCAAACATCCACACACGTAATTACAATATTGGTTTTCAACAATAAATGTTCATTTATTTTGTCTTTGTCTGCCTCCATCGCGCATCAAAGACTCGCTCATGTGAGATCAGTGATTAGTGGCGACTGAGCGCATTTGCATTTTTAACTTGATTTGCATAATGCAGAAATGCATGGATCTAATACACCGAGCTAATGTCTGCAATTAGCCAGGATGCGATTTCCCCCCGTGAGCAAAGCATGCATACGTCTATAATCTCACACACCCACACACACACACACACACATATACACACAACGATTACTCTTACTCTTGCGGGATTCCACGAGCTGCCAGTTCCTGACAACAAGATAAATAATAAACCGGTGATGGATGCCACCGTGAAGTGAAAGCTCAAGGAAGATTTAATCAAATCCAATAGAATCTAAGTGAAGTAGCATGAGCCTCCCTCTCTCTCTCTCTCTCTCTCTCTCTGTGTTTGCAGTGGAACGTCCTTTGTAGATCAAATTTTATTTGAATCCAGATTTGGGAGCATTTCCCTCCACAGACGGGGAGAGCAGGTTCAGTCAGCAGCTGACAAATGTCTGTTTTCTCCTCCGTCTGCATCCGTTATGCAAAATACCCGTCAGACCGTTTGACATCCGGCGGAAGACTCGAGTGTTTGAAAGAGCCGCTCACACACGTCCACATATTTGTCGCTCTTCATTTCAAGAATTTAACGAACGGCTTGACCTTTAGGGAAATGCTTCCTTATCGGTTTGTGGGCCTCAGGTTTTGGTGCTCAGCTAACTCAGGGAAACGACGATAAACAATGAGCGATTTGTCAGAATCTGTGTTGAATGACTTTTGATTACAAACATTGCGGCACTGAAAGGGCAAGATAAGCCGAGTTAACTCCCGCCCAGTGCTTTCATAATGAATACATTCTGCTCTTTGCTGTTGATAACCCACCGAGGACCCAGAAGCTTCAGGGCAAAAACATGGCGACGTGAGTGAAGACCCTCTGGTGGAGCTTGCTGGACATCGTGTCTCTGCACGGACCGAGGCTCAGACGCCGAAGCCGGCTGAACTCCTGCAGTCCTCCACGGGGCCCTTTAAGACGGCGAAAGGTAAATTTGGATCTAATTAAAATGACAGGATGGGTAAATGTCCGCGCTTTCCTCAGTCTGAGTGCTCTCCAGGGCCAAAATAACTTTCATAATTAGGACTGAATTGATCGTTGACTGTGAAGCTGAGCGGACGACAGAGCAGCTCTTAGTCACTTAGCGGGATTTTATTGTATCCAGAAATGGGAAGCGCACATGACAGAACGGGACAAGTGAGCTGAAGTCGTCATGGGCTCCAATTTTGACCCCATGTCAACAAACTAGGAGGAAGCAGAAATACCGACTACAGAAAGGAGAGAGCTAAAGATATGAGATGCTTGTGTGAGGTGCCACTGAGCGCGGTGCACGTGTCAACATGTCAGAGCCTCTCTGATTGGATTTTTGCCCGAATCGCCACGATTAGCTCTCGTTCCTCATTGCGAGCTTGTTTCACAACAGGAGGTCACGACTGATGTGTGATGAGCGGCCGGGCGCGTTTAATCACTTCAGCCAATCAGCTCGTACATCTGCACGTTCTGCTCTGAGGCTGCAGCCGCGCTGGAATAAGAGAAAATCCGTTAAATCAGCGGCGATGAATCAATTAATCAAGAAGTTTGATTGGCAGCTCCAGAGCCTTCAGAGTTCCCAACATGCAACGCTTGACAGAGGTGAGATGAGGATGAGGCTTCTGTCTTTGTTACGAGATGAAACAAAAACTACGGAACAGATTTCAATAAAACTAATGAACAGGCAAGGAAGAAACACAAAACTCAGAGTGCGTAATTGATTTAAAGGGACGGCTGGAACATTAATTCCGGGCTAGCTGTGCCCCCGACCTGTTTCAGTAATGCAGAGCAGAGGATACCTGCTTGAGCTTTATTTCTCCACCAGCATCACACTGTAGTCAAACAATGTGCCGAGCAGGTTTAGAGAATGTGTAATATGAAAAATATGAAAAATAACCCGCGGTATTTTGAGAATCGTTATTCAGGCTGTGGAAGAGCCAGACAATGAGGATCATGCTGCTTGGCTGTCGGGGGGTTTTCTACCTTTGAAAATCGTTTGCTAAAGCGCTTGTGATGTGATAATAGAAAGAAGCCGTGAAGAGATCCAGCCTCTTCTGAGACTCTCCCTGCATCTTATTCTTCCCTTCTTTATTCTGCCGAGACCGCGGCCGCCTCGGACCAGAAAATACGTTTACAGGTAGTTTATTTGAGGCTGTGAAACACACTCTCTGCGACCTATGACCTCAGGGTTGCCCGCGCGCTCCTGTGATCTGAGCCCCAGTTAGAGAAGAGACGCGAACGCTCGGCGAGGACGACAAAGACGGAAAGCAATCTGCGTGGCAGCGGAGGAGGAAGAGTGGCTGACACTCTGTCAGAGGCAGAGCTCGCTGTCAGACGGGCTAATGCTACCTCAGTTCAAGTCCCTCTTAAAGACGTCAGATCACACAGGCAGATTGCCCGCGGAGGACTGGAGGCAGGCGGCCGCCAGGGTGGCGGGGAAATTGCATTTGCCGCCTGCTACAAGATCCTGATAACAGCAGATTTGTTCTAAGAGCGCAATGACAGGGCAAGGTTATCACAAAGCTGCCTGGCCTCCCCACTGCAGAGGAGAAGGAGAAGAGAGAAGTGGAGGAGGAGGAGGAGGAGGAGGAGGAGGAGGAGGAGTAAACTTCACGGAGGCGGGAGCAGACGATGTTTGCAGATTAGGAGACACGTCAAAATAATCTTCGTGTAAACAAATCTGTAAAAACTGAAGAAGATATGTGAACATCTGGTTCAACATGTGTGTGTTATAAGCACGGTTCTAGACAGGGAGAGTGTGTGTGTGTGTGTGTGTGTGTGTGTGTGTGTGTGTGTGTGAGCTCTCCCTGGAAGAGAGAGAGGAGGACAGGAGGAGACAGGAAGAGAGAGGGGGGATCAGCTAAGTAAAAAGTTGAAAGTGGAGCGTGTCCAGTTTGAGCTGGGAGGGTTTGGAGCTGTCAGAATCTTAATCTCCCTGTCAGCAGGTGCGTGGACGCTGGGCTTAAAGTTGCCCAGCTGTTGGACTGATGTCATTTGGACAGACATGTCCGACCGTCCAAACGCGCGTTAGGACATTTCCGCCTCGGCCTCCATCAGCAGGCGGAAGACGTGCGCGTGTATGAATGTGTGATTGTGCTGGAGGGACTTTTAAATATGGAGATGATGCGATTAAACTTTAATTCTTCTAATATGGTAATTAGGCCGATGGAGCATCAAATATAAATCAGCACAAATATGATATGAATAGATATATAGACACTGAGGACGTGCAGTTTTCAGACACGTCTCAATTACTAAAAAATATCTGATGTTAAAAGTAAATTTTAATATGTAAACCTGAAACACTAAATGTCTAAATCTAAATGTCACTTTCCAGGGACAATAATGTGCAGCAGCTCTAAAATTTAAGTTTAGTTTTAAGATTTGCTTACACACAAATTGACATTCATCATTTGTTTATTGGCATCTTAATCTTCTCATTTGCTTTTTGTCCGTGGGATCAGCTCGAGTCATAACAATTCAATAAAATGCATTTAATCAAAGAGGAATTGGGAGTTTGTCCGCTGACACGGGGCCTTTTATTTCCTGTGTGAGATGCTGCTGAGGTGTTTGCAGCCGAGCGCGGCGCTGACGCCGGCTGCGGGGAGATAGATGGAGCCCTGTCCTGCTATAAATCATACTCTTATTAACCCGTGGCCCAGAGAATGTAAAGTCCCATCGGCCTCGGGGGACCTGCGACACGAGGCTGTTTACGCTCCGGGTGTTTCCCTCCAGCGTGCACGCTGGCCCTCATGGTCAGAGTCGGTGCACAGACCTGCAGCGCCTGTTTGTTTCTGTGTATGCATATTAACCAGTTCCTCTTTAAACCTGAAACACAGAGCTGCTGGCTTGACTGAAATCACCACAATTAATTACAAAGCAATCCAATCTGGACGACAAAGGTTGTTTTAATAGCGGAAATAAATTATTCAGTTGTGTCCTTGATTGTTATTTTGCTTTTGAAGCAGAACTGAATGTTGATTCATAAGCCCACACACTTCACACTTTATTCATATTAAAGGTGTAAATTTGTCCAAAGCTCTGCGTGTCAACATGAAGGGGAGCACATACGTGCAGTCGTATATCATCGTTAGATGTGTCGTTCATATTGCATCACACCTCTGTTCCTACCAGGGGTTTCTTGAAAGGAAAGTTTTCCACGTCCAGTTCCAGACAAACCCATGAAAGCTGGTTTCAAGTTGAATGGCCGACATAAAGAACATTCAGACTGATTAAAAGCCGCTTTGTCTACCTGAGGAATGAGTTGAGCTCCCACCTCTAATTCCTCGACACACACACACACACACACACACACACACACTTCCTGCTACCTGCCAATATATCACAGCCCCCAGGTAGGAAGATTGATGGCATTAAATTGCTTCTATCCAGGTTTTTTTTTTAGGATTTACAGGAGGCGCTGCACCCAGAGCTCCCCGGCACCACTCCCGTCCATAAATCATGCTTGTTCACCATTGCACCACCACACACACACACACACACACACCAACAAACGTGTACACACGTGGACTTTGGGATATGGCTGTAACAAGATGGATGACCTCCTCCAGTCTGCTGCCAAAGCAAACCTTAAACCACACACACACACACACACACACTCACACTCAGATGGGAGAACACATGTACATTTTGACTCTGTAATGGAAAATGTCAATCTCCGTCGATGGCAGGCCCCGGAAACACCGTGATTCCTTCCCTTCCACCCATCGCTCTCATTACAGGAAAATGTCACCTCATTTCCAGAGTACACGTCGCCTGATTAATTTCTGAACGGGGGGGGGGATACGGAGAGAGGTGGCATCTGTCCTGGAAGCTGTCGAAGGGGTTTCTGTGGCATCAAGCGGCAGCGGGAGTCTTTGGAGAAGGAGGTGGCAGAACCTGACCCTGTCCAGGCTGCTGGGAGATGAAACCCCACCAGAGGTGTCGACGCGGTAATCACGACAAGCTTCTACCCAGAATCCTCCTCCTCTCTCTCTCTCTCTCTCTCTCTCTCTCTCTCTGGGGATTTCCAGGGTCATCCCAAATGAGCGACATCATCCTTCCTGTCTGACAGCTCTCCTGCAGGTTTCCTGCATTATGAAGACGTGTCCCATCCGCTAACATGGAGGAAGAGAGACGAGAGGCTAAACCAAACATCCAGGTGAGCTAAACATGTCGACGAGGTCGGTGCCATCGATCACACACACACACACACACACACTCACACTCAGATGGGAGAACACATGTACATTTTGACTCTGTAATGGAAAATGTCAATCTCCGTCGATGGCAGGCCCCGGAAACACCGTGATTCCTTCCCTTCCACCCATCGCTCTCATTACAGGAAAATGTCACCTCATTTCCAGAGTACACGTCGCCTGATTAATTTCTGAACGGGGGGGGGGATACGGAGAGAGGTGGCATCTGTCCTGGAAGCTGTCGAAGGGGTTTCTGTGGCATCAAGCGGCAGCGGGAGTCTTTGGAGAAGGAGATGAAACCCCCCCAGAGGTGTTGACGCGGTAATCACGACAAGCTTCTACCCAGAATCCTCCTCCTCTCTCTCTCTCTCTCTCTCTCTCTCTGGGGAATTCCAGGGTCATCCCAAATGAGCGACTTCATCCTTCCTGTCTGACAGCTCTCCTGCAGGTTTCCTGCATTATGAAGAACATGAAGCTTCAATTCATAACCTACAGGGGCGAGAGAGAGCGCAACCCGCGGCAACTGCAAGAAAACAACCTTGATACAGACGTGTCCCATCCGCGAACATGGAGGAAGAGAGACGAGAGGCTAAACCAAACATCCAGGTGAGCTAAACATGTCGACGAGGTCGGTGCCATCGATACCTAATCAATAGTCATCCGAGCCGCTGGTGAGAAAACACGGCGCGAGTCCGAGAGGGAGGAAAAAAAGACAGCAGGAGACAGACGAAGCGGAGGCGAACAGGAGAGGCAGGACAAGTGTTTTACAGCTGCTAAATAATTAGAATCAGATAGAGCGGTGGCGTCTTCCCTCCCCGCCTGTCATAAACTGGATAATGCAAACAAATGACCCTCAAATTGAAGACCGCGGGAGCACACACACCCACACACACACACACATGCTGAGGCACAGCTTAAATTCCACATCATCCTGTGATGACAGTCCAATTCTTTTCAATTTAAATACTCATTAAATTCCCCTGTTGCTTTGTGTTGCCGGCCAACATGTATCCCCGTGTCTGTGTGTGTTGGATTTCTGTACCTGCCCAGTTTTATAGACCAGTATTTTCTCTCTGAGTGTGTCAGGGACTGAACAGCCGCCTCAGAGCAGCGTCGCTGATGTTAACGAGCGTCGTTTGCAGCTTCAGTCGACTGAATCACACGGAGCCGGAGACTCTCGTCCTCCACCAGCGAGAACAAACACACACAGAGCAACGGGAATAATTGCTCGCCTGCGATCGTGCTGTAAATCGGAGATTGCTTCCCATTCTGCTGTCTGGGGTCCACAGAGGGAAAAATCAAACCGAGGTAAAACACAAATGGAAATAAATGAACGAGGGACCAAATATAATATAACAAACAATCAAAATGTTCATTCACTCAGTTCCCACTCTTCTATAGAAACCTGTGCTGCAGTGAGAGGAAAGCCTCTCGTTTCTTTATTTTAGAGGCCAAACTTCACATTCAGAATATGAAGGGATAACATGTCTAGATGTGTCAAATCCAGAAAACTCACAAGATTCTATTTGATCCGCAAAAACCTGCAATCTAGCTCTCATCAAAATCCTCCAGTCACAAGTCTCTGACACTTTTGTTTTAAGAGGAATGGGGCTGAAAAGTCTGAAGACCCCCGCTGTGACGCGTGTCAGTGTGAGCCGGTGCATCTGAGGGAGTCGAGGGCTCTTTACAGGACAGAAAAAAAGCTAAATGTCACCTTCCCATCGGGGTTGCTGTTCGCAGATTTCCCTCTCAAGAGAAAGTTAAAGGTTGAGCAGCTCAGTCTGCGCTCTTTGACTCCGTCTTTATCTCTTCACCTCTGATTCTCTGCTTCTTTGCGTCGCTCTGTCTGACCTTGTTGGGAATTCACAACATCTTCAAAGCATTTTTTTTTTTTTAAAGAAAAGATTTGCTTCCTCTAAGCTGTCAAACTCGCCTTGAAAGCCTCCAGGGATTGTGGGTAAAGGTTTACAAGCACGACTGGGCGTGAGGTCAGAGAGGAAACAGACGAGTCTGATGGTCATCTCTTAATTTACCGACACGGGCTGAGATCAAACTGTCAAACCAAACAACACAGACTGTTTATAAAGATGGACAACATCCATGTTCATGGATGGGACAAATAATTCTCCATCTGTATGAACAGTTCCTGTGATAACAGCCGGCGGACAGAATGACTTTTTGTGAGTGATAACAAAATGTAATTATTAGGTGAGAACTTTTAAAAGTCCTGGTCTGTCCCTATGTCTGTCTTATCCTCTCTCAAGGGGTCGAAAGCAATTACACAGTGCACAGATCATTTAATTTACAACCACACACACACACACACACACACAGGCCAGATTGTTTCGTGGTGTTGATTTGTTATTTTAGAATTCAACTTCCTCTGCCTCCTGATCCAGATCTCATTTCCTGACTCTTAACCCCCCAGGATCCCTCAGCACACGTCTGAGAGTGTGTGTGTGTGTGTGAGAGACCACAGCAACACACTGCACTGAGGTCTGGCTCCTGACAGACAGAATGATGGGATGTTTATCTGAGCTCAGCAGAGACACAAAACTTGGCTTTTGGAGAAATCAACTTAAATACCTTTCTTTTTCTTTTTTTTAAAGCAAACACCATCACCTGCACAATGAAGCCATATTTAATGCATCAAAGAGAAATTGCAGTATCTTAACAGACAGAAAAAAGCAATTATGACGAGGAGGAGGTGCTGCCACCAGGGGGCACTCAAGACCCTCGAACAATGGCTTCACTTTTAGGAGCCGTCACGTCGCCCATCTTTGAGTGATGGGCATTTGTCACTTTCCCTCGTTCTGTTGATAAGAACCTAATTAAGGAAGCTGATCAAATGAGATTAACAACACCAATTAATTACACAACACGAGTTTGCAAAGATAATTATTTTGTGTATCAAACGCCAACGTCCTCGATCTACAAACGTCTTGTGATTTCACAAACAAGGAGAAACACACCGGGGACATTTTTAGCGTCAGAACAAATGGCCGCTTGGCGTCTGAACATTTCATTGAACGTTTCATTGCTTCGCAGCTCCATTTAAAACCCATCTGCCCATCTCTCCTCATAATGGGATTCATAGATCCAGAGACATGTCCTATTCAATTCAGACAATGGGGGACTCTCAACACCCACCAGGAAAGAGCACGGAGTCAGGAGCAAATACGACTTTGTGACTTCCTGTCAGTGTGTGGAATCTCACAGGAGTGTTCTGAAAAGCCCAGTGAATGCGATGAACTACACACACACAGTGCCCCGGTACCCTACGATATCATCATGGGTGACTTGCCAATGTGACAAATGTGCGGAGACAGGCTATAATGAGAAACACTGTCGGAGAAGAAGAGGAAAAGACGGACCAGAGAATGTGTTTGTGTGAAGAAGAGGAAAAAAGTACAAGTGAGAGAAACAGAAGGAATGAAAAAATAAAAATTACCGGAGGAGAAAGTCCCTGAAATGTAACCAGCGACGGGCTCCTTCCTAATCACTTTCCCTCGTCATCATCTTCTCCCCATGTGCTCATATCAACCCTGTAACTCACCAGAACTAATATCTCCACGACTCCCGGAGAAGGTGAGGAGGATTTCTGGGCCCCCTGACTTCCAATTATAAGTCCATTTGGTCACGGATATTTGTGGAGCGAGAGCAGCGAGGGGAAGAGAGGAAGAGAGGGAGCGAGAGATCTGAATATTTGGATATTCCGCCGGTTCGCTCCCCGTCTCCATCTCCGCCCGCCCGCCCGCTGCCGCCAATCAATTTCCCATTCCATAACCTTGGAAACTGTTTAGGGTCACGGCGAATCAATGAGTGCTCCCTCATGAAAAACTGAATAATTATCCCAACTCTATGAATCAGAGAGACGGAGGCTGGCTATGATTTATTCATGCATTTGTTATTTTATTGAGGCAGCGCTGCATAATGGAGCCGTAACGAATGAGATGGATGCTGACGGCTTAAAATAAATAAAGGGGGAGAGAGAGAGAGAGAGATGAAATGGGAGGAGAGGCCGCCTGTCAGCGCTGATGGAGTCCGATGGACTGATGGGAGTAGATGGATGTTCTGTTCTCTGTCAGTCGCCCTGGCAACTCATTTATCGCCTCCCCTTTCTTTTCTTTCTTTGTTTTTGGATATCTGAATATCAGCTGTTCGCCCGAGTCGTGGGAACAGGAAGTACATGCAGAGAAATTTGAAAAAGAACAATCAATACTTTGCTTGATGTCAGAAAAACGTCATTCTACTGACTCCTATTCAACTTGACTGGATGTAATTGGTTTAATCACCAGCCTCAGTTTAAACGCTAGAGATGAAACGCTCTGTAAATGACCGACTCACCACAGTAAAACAGAACCAATGATCATTTCGACATCGTCATGGATCCCAGGGGGGAAATCTGGATTGTACTGTCACTTTCAAAAAAAAAAAAATAATAAAAATAAATAAAAATAAAGCCTTAGAGGTCCTCTCCCCTTTGTGAGATTTATTTTTCCACATTTCTCTGCTCTGCTTCCGCTGACATCAGCGGGGACAGGGGTCCACACACTGGCTGTCCAGCGAGTCCAAACCGAGTGGTTTAGTTTCCTCCTGAGGGAACCCACGGATGATCACATCCAATGACTAACACTGACCTGTAATTGATCACAGAGGAGACAGGGCCCTTAACCAGGCTCTCACAGAGAGGACGGAGACACACTGTGCCTCGCTGACTCCTGTTAGAGTCACATGACACAGACGGTATAAACACAGATTCCCCCCCGTGTCCATCCAGTTTCATGACAATCTGTCTGTTAGTTTTGACAGAAAACAAAAGTAACCCTGATATCTCACAACATCAAATAAAGCAGAATTCTTCGCCAGCCGCGTTTCAGCCTTGAACTAAGTTTCTGTGAGGAACTTTCCGATTCACCCCGCTGACCAACGACAGCGTGACCTGCAAAGAGGAGCTCGGACAAACACTACAGAGACCTGAAGACACAGAAAAACACATAAAGAGGGAAAAAAAAAAACACTGACAGTTTCAAGCCAAGATCTGTTCTCACGGCAACAGGAAGACGTTCACACACACACACAACAATAATAATGCATCACAGGAGCAAAAGGTGCGTTCCCTAAAGCAAACTGAAATGAAAGTCATTGTAGCTGGCACTAAATCATCTGTTGGCTCTGGTGCTTCGCCAAACCGTAGAAATGAAAGTGAACAGGGAGGGGGAAAAAAAAAAAAGGTCCATTCTGCTCTTGTACTTTAAAAAGCATCACTTTATTATGACAGGGCGCTCTTACATCTGGACAAGGGACAACATCCTGTCCTACATTCAACAAGCAGAGAGTCACAGTGAAACATCCAGCCTCCCTGCATGGATTTATTCTAATGAAGACACTTCCATCCCCAATGAAGAGATCCTGGTCGTTGTAAAAGACGAGAAGAAGAAAAGCTGAAGAGAAGATTAGAGAAGGTTAGATGAAACTCGACGAAGGATCAGGTCTTTAGAATCGTTGAGAGGAGGGAGGAGTCAGTGAAAGACAAATGAAGGGAAAGATGGATGAGGAGTGACAGATGTGATGAGGGAGCTGCGAAAAGGAAAGGGTTAACCGAGTCTTTGATAGACGCGTGAATATTCCTCTGGAACATGTGTCATTTACTTATCGAGCTCTACGTGTCATGGTTTTCAGGTGAGGCGTGGGAGACCTGGCTGTACTGTCATCGATTTAGTCCAGAAAATGACATAATACCAAAATTATGAAGTGTCTTTGATCACTCACCCGTCCTTTGTTCTGGTCTCTGCAGATCAACACAGCTCAGGATCTGAACGCTGCTTTAGAAACTCAGAGCGGTGAAAACCATTAGTGAGCAGCAGGTTGAAATAAAATAAAGCGTTTTCATCATTTAGAAAAAGAGCAACTAGCCGTCTACTGACCTCGACAGCAGCACTTGATGACCCCGGCCTGATTTGTTGTGTTCTATGAATCATCTGACTAAATACTCATCGACAGTTACAGCCACTTCACTGAATCTGTAGAAGATCAAACGTCCTTTTGGCACGGTTGAGCTGGACAATCAAAAAATATCAATAATATCACAATATAATAAAGGTTCCAAAAAAGAAAAGAAGGGCACAGGTGAGAGCCGCTCTCTTCTCTTATAACATAACGGTATTTTATTTTTGATTTGCCTCATACGGACAGGAGCCTCTGCTTAAAATCTACAGTAGAATACAAGAGGGACGTCGTCTCTGGGTGTTCGGGAGGACGGCAGCTGACATTTGTCCCACGCAGTCTGTCCCGTTAGTCCATAAAATGTCCTCTGTACACACGCAACCCAAACATTTGACCTCACAGATAAAACCTTTAATTTTTTAGAATCTCTTGCACCTTCTTCAGGTAAACGTCTCTGCAGTCAGCAGGTGGGCGTCCACAGTTTAAAAGTTAAAACATGACATGAGACTTCAGGTCCTGCAGCAGCTGTCTGTTTCAAACCATGCAACATGTACGTCTGTGTCCTCGAGTCCTGCTGCATGTGTGTCCATGCAGTCAGAGTCTAAAACCACACAAACGGCTTCTGTTTTCTGCACAGAAGCTCCCGCTTCGCCGCACCCATGTCCAGTGCAAGTGTGTGTTTCATTTTACAGTGTCGAGCTCACTCACTCCTCAGTGATTAGTATCCGTGTGCGCTCACAGCCTCTCGATGTCTCTGTATTTCTTCCTCAGGATGGACACCTGGTCCCGGAACAACACGGGGTCCAGCCTCATCTGGGAGTGCACCAGGGGCATGAAGCCCAGCCAGCGGCTGAAGGCGTTCATGCACGTCTGCCGCTGGGCGAAGTGGTCGGGGTCGGCCCACCGCGACGCCTTGGAGCCCTTCGATCAGAGGAGCAGAGAACACATGGAGAAGGTGAGTGATTCCGAGGAAACGGTCGACGAGAGGATGATGAGGTTTTTTTTATAGCAACAGCGCCCCCTGTGAGCTAAGGAGGCGTCAGGGTAACAGTCTGAGCCGGCGAAGCTCTCCTCCTGACGGCGGACAGCTTGTCACACAGGAAGTGTTCCTCAACCTTTTGTCACCATTTTGTTTTCTGCAGGAATCCCCCTGAGAGGAGGCTCCAGTCAGAGCAGGAATAAAAAAAATAAAAAAAACACGGCGTCTCTCGTCTCCTGGCCCTGAGAGGTCGGTTGTGCTCTGTCCGTCAGTCGGCACAGCCGGAGGACACGTCGAGGAAAACAGGTTGACTCCAAACTGCAGCGTCTGCAGCTTTCACCTCGTTTTAGAAACAGAGAGTCCTCGGTGGGATTTTTACAAAACAGCAACAGCTTTGTTTCACTGACATTTGGCTTCACCAGTGAGTCATTTTATAAAAGTAGACCAGTACACACCAGCTGCTAAAGATAGAAACTTCATCCAGCTGGATTGTTATGAGCTGGCTGCCTGTAGCCTGGAGGCAGCCCCAGTATAGTTGCACTCAACGAACACACATGTCCGGGCTGGGTGGACACGAAGGTCCCAGTGAGAGACTAAAGACGACTTTGTCTTCAGGAGCCAGCACCAGAAAACACAAAGCGAAGACAGAGACCAACTATGAACTATGATAGGAAACGTGCTCCATGCTCAGAGCAGGAGCTCGTCTCAGCAGTTGCTGCAACAGTTGAAGCTTTCGCATTAGCTACCGGGAAACTACAATCTCCTGCCCCCCACCCCCCGTCTGTCCACGTCTGGTTTCCTGAGACGCTCGATGGGTGGGGAGGAGATGAGGAGATGAGGGCCGGGGCCTCTGGGTGGCTGCTGGGAGATGAATTGGTGAGGGGCCACGGGAGGGCGAGGTGGAGGGCTGCAGACCTCTTTGTTAAATGTAGCATGAGGTGCGGAGTAGGAGCAGATTCATCCCGAGCGTCTGCAGGAGGGCGGCAGTGGGGGGGGGTCAGGCGGAATAATGAAACTACAGAGAAAAAGGTTCGACGACCTGAACCAAACAAGAAGCTCTGAGGGAGGAAATTAACGCTCAAATATTAAAACCCTGACTGAGGAATAAGTCGTGACAAGAGAAGTTGTGATTCCTCAGATTAATGTTGTGGATCAGACCTCAGTTTGTTATGTTTTCATGTTGCAGAATGGGTCAGAGGATGAAACGTTCAGCTGGAGAGCAGATTTATTTTTCATTTCCTCCAGAAGTATGAAAAAGTCAGGGATGAACTTTATTCAGCAAATATTTTTCTCATATTTTTCTAAGGCTTCACAATAACTCACTAATAAGAGTCATCAAAGGATAAATTAAATTACGAAATAAGTAGAAATTGGAGCTACACTCACGATGGCAAAACAAACAGTGGGGTAAAATCCAAAAGGATCATTGATAAAACTGAGTTTATTCTAAAATCGTTCTTCAGCCTCTGAACCTCTGGGTCACAAAATAAGAAGCTCAGACTTAATAAATTGGGATTTACACGTTTTAAACGCATCACGTTTTCAGTCCCGGAGCCGCTACAGCCGCAAACTGGCTTTGTAAAACTTTATTCCACTTGTCAAAGTTGTGTCCGTGATGTCAGTCTCCGTGTTAAATGTCTCGTATCTGCTGCAGCTCGAAGCGAGGCAACAAATCAGAGGTGAGAGTGAGGAAGCAGGAAAAACACACACACACACACACACACACACACACACACACAGACAGAAAAGAAAGGGAGAACGAGTGAGGGAAGGAGTGTGTAAATCTGGGTTTGCCATGCTGCCTTCACAATTAAGACATTAATCATTGAGTCCATACTGCAGCGTCATCGCACTGCCTGTGGTCAGGTCATCAATCAGAGGCTGACACAGGGCAGGCCACAGGAAACACACACTCACTCTCACACACACACACCCACACACACACGCAGTGAGAAGGTCGAGGCTGCAGCCTGAAGCTTCTCCTCCAACACTTTTCACTTAAAATAAATCTGAGACCTTTTCACTCTGAAATTAAGAAAAAAAACCGAGTCTCTTCCCTACCTGCGACATCATGGTTTCCTTGTACTGCTTCTTCTGTGTGACTTTGATCGGAGGTTGCTTGGTGACCGCCGACACCAGGAAGTTCATCAGGATGTCCTCGCAGTTGGCCACGCGGTCCACCATGGACAGCAGGCTGGCCGGGACGTGGTGGGTGAACAGGTAGTGGTAATATCTGGGGGGGGACGCGTAGACACACAGAACATGAGGATGTTTGTGTTGTGTTCTGTGTTGTGTTGTTGGTGTCTGCGGTAGACGCACGCTGAGCTGACACGGCAGCGGCAGATTACCTCTCTCCCTCTCTGGCGTTGCTGTGCAAGATCGTTAATAACAAAAGGACTAGTGCACGAGTTGCGCTGAGCATCTGAACAATGGAACAACAAGAGCTGTTTGTCTGCGTGACAGGAAGCTTCAAATCCTTCTTCACTTCCTTCGATTTACCGCTCTGCTTCATTTCTCCTCCTCCACCTCCTCCTTTCAGTCCTGGATTTGTGGCGCATCTCATTTCCTGTTCTACTGACTGTTAATGAGGATTTCTTAGATATTCTGGCAAAGACGCCAAGAGAAGCGGTGCCAGGATTCATGATAAATCAGCTCTAACTGTTTAATCCTTAAATGGACAACGTGTAAGAATTAAAAGCAGCCAACCTGTGGAAGAACGCCGCTCCTGTGAGGACCATGGAGTAGTCGTTGGTCCACTTGGAGGTGTAGCCCCAGCGCGACCTGGAGCTGTCCCAGTAGTGGCTCCTCGCCGGGTAACCCACAATCCGCTCGGGGAAGCTTTGCCACACGATGAAGGCAAAATCCACCTGGGGGGGGGGGCGAGAAGAGGAGAAAATAAAGGTCAGATCAGAAAAGAAATGTGGTAAATAGAGGAGGAGGTTTGGTTGGAAGAGCAGAAACATTCAGAAAATAAAGAGAATCAAATCTAAAACACCACCGAACAACAAGCTTTTTAAAACACAATTAGAAAAATCTCAGCGTTTTCATTCCACGTGAATGGTCCCCGTCCAAACACATTTTCTTTAATTATCCACATAAACGGCCTCTCTTGAAACTGTTTAAAGCAAAAAACCCTGAGCGGCCCCTGCAGGTCTACTCCACCTGTCCTTGGGTTGGAATGGTCCCCTCAGCAGGACGGAGGAGGACGCAGGAATGTGACTGGTACTGTTTATCACCCGGAGTCACTGAGACTTGAAAAGTGCCTTTTTAAAAACGCTGCCAATTTACAATCTGTCAACATTGTCTGAGAGGAACGTTCCCACACATCTTTAACTGCGCCCAGCCCGACGGGACAAGTGTTTGACTCCCTAATACATAACTGTCTCCCTGGTTTCCCTGTGAGGCTCCTCACTGGTCCATGAAGAGGAGACGACCCAGTGTCCCGGTGACCTTCTGGAAACGGAGGCCACCTGAGAATGATTCTCTTTTGAATTTAAAAACACGGCCGGGACTTAGAGGCAGGGACACAGGAGAAGGGGGATTAGCACACAGTGAGATGCTCGGTAATTTACACACACAGAGTCAGGAGCCGAGGGAGGAAATTAATTACCAGTAGAGTGGTGGCAGAAGGATTCTGGGAGGGGAGCGCGGAAAGTGGGTGTTCTTTAGCGATACCTCGCGGCTCCTGTCCTGAGCCGCGTGAGCAGCTACTGTAAAGTGGCTGCACTGAGCGAGAGAGAGGCTGGAGCTGCCACCCTCAGAGCGGCCCCTGATCTCCGCGTCTGTGTGTGAGAGCGTACACGTGTTGACACTCCATGTGTCAGACGTCTCCAGCTGAGATGAGAGGATTAATGATATCATGCAAATATAATTTTCCCTTCAGAGATTAAAAGATTAAAGGAGTGTCTGTGTGCGTGTGTCACATTCGCGGACGGGGACTTTAACCTGTGGGGACAAAATGCTCCTGGCGTCTGTGGAGTTACGGTTTAATTTAGGATTATGCGTTTTAACGTTGAGAGCAGGATTCATCTGCAGGTGTTAATTCAGGGAGGGATCGTTGTGCGGCGCTGCTTCAAGGTCGGGGGGATCTGGAGGATGTGGCCGAATGTGTGAGGGGTCAGGAGGAACCGGGCCGGGCCGGGCCAGGCCGGGTCAATAGGATGGTGTCATCGCGCAGGTGAAGTTGTAGCATTACCTCAGCCGAGGTTAGCAAAAGGTGGCATCCGCCTTAAATATTCACCGACTCAATGCCCCGCCCGCTGACCTCTGCAGGTGCCCCAAATCAAACGCACCCTCCATTATAGGTTTGACCCCAGCACCATCAGTCAGTGGACTGGTTGCATTTCAAACTGGGGTCGAACCAGCAGCGCACAGGGTTTTACTGAGCCTTCACGGGGTTTGTCAAAGTCAGCAACACATCGAGCAAATACAGATGTTTTTTAATGATTCCTGTTTTTATATAAGAGGAAGTCGAGGTCACACACACACACACACACACACACACCGTCGTAAATGATCCCACGCTTGAGTCAACACGTTTAAATTAAGCCGAACATCACGACCTTCAGAGGAGATCTGATTGAATAACTTTGTGTTTTTTTTTTGTGCTAAATTGAATAAATAAACTTCCAGCTGTGCGTGTCATTGCATTTATCAGCTGTGTGCACAGGCGGAAATCTACTTTACACCTGCACTGGCATTCCAACAACAAGGCACACCTCACCCTCACAGTACTTTTACTCCACTCTAACAGTACTTTTACTTGAGTTTCCCAGAACTCGTCGTCATCGAGGCCTAAATAGGCCTAAATTGATCCGAGGAGCATCGGGTCAATCCAGCAAATAGATCTGTTCCAAATCTCATCTGACGTTTGGGTTTAACTCGCGATGAGACGTCGGCGAGACACCTGAGAGGCTGCGTCCTCCCTGCGCGGCTGTGAGAACTTCCATTTCAACGTGTGGTTTCATTTCTCTGCTCCCCGTGAAGCGACGCCGCTGCGCTGCTCTCGCCGCCGCGCTGCTCTCGCCGCCGACTCCTGTCTGCTCTCAGGCTGATAAGTGTCTTAAAAAAAAAAAGCAGATTCTTGCATCCGCTGAGTTCTGCTGTGGCGTTGCAGGGCGAGCCGAGCGAACCCGGCCGAGGCGTGAGGTCCACGGGCCGCCGCCGTGAAAGGCTGAATTACAGCTCCTCTCTCTCCAGCACGTTGTTCACGTCCGCTCCTGTCAACCTGCAGACAACGCTCCCCCTGAGTTTGTCATTGATCGCCGTGGCCAGTTTTATGAGAGGCTGAAATATATGGAGCTGGAATTTAACGGCATCTCCAAACCTCTGGTTTTTCAGAATGGAGGCTGCATCCATCCGACTGGGAAGGCGAATCAACGCCTGGATCGAGATAAATCCATGGGTTTTGAATTACTGTAAAACACCGGCTGTACGTTAAAATAACGTAGGAAGCTGATCTCACAGTCTTCTGTTGTGAGTCCGTGATTAACAGATGGTCCGGGTCCTGCTCGCTGATTAAAGCAATTATTGCTTTTGAAGAGCGGCTCGGCGGCCACATAGCGATGCCTTTAAAACCAGACGAGGATCGCCATCCTGCCAAAGCTGCTGGCGGACGATTTCCAAACCCACCACATTGCAAATGTCTTCCAAAGGGCATAATGGAGCGGCGCGCTCGGCCGCCCAAACAGAGACAAAAGCTTCGTCAGGTTTTTTTTCCCTTTCTCCTCTAATCTCTCTTCACGGAATAACCGTACACTTAATGAGCCGAAACAACGCAATTATGAAATGGGCACAGCCATTCTTCCTGCGTGGTGTTATAACACCAGACCCTCCTAATAAAAGCATTATTCCCCCTCACTTGATATATTTCATCCCCCCTTCGATAAATCCCCTCGCCACGTTAAAAGGGCAATTAGAGCGACGGGACGGCGAGCGCGGCAAAGATTCACTCCACATTCTCTTTTTACGATTCCTCTCCCTCTGACATCTTCTTCCTCTTGTCTAAAAAAAAAAAAAAAAAAAAAAAAAAGAAAGAAAAAAGGAAAAGAAAAAATAGTCGGGAGCCCATAAAAGTTTATGTGGAGAAATTCGCTCTTATTGCCGTCCCACAAATTGTGCTGCCATAAAGTGTAATTGTGATCCCATTAGCGTAGGAAAGGTGAACATTGACTCGCTCCGATCAATAAAACATCTCAGAGTTTAAGGATATATTGGATCTCTCCCGGGCTCGTTGGGCCTCACGATCCATTATGGATCGTGTGTTTCAGTCGCTGGAGATCTGAGGGGGGAACTCGGCCGCCGCTCGCTCTGACTTCAGAAGCAGGAGGCGGAAGCCGAGCATCACAGATGAGCGCTCACCGCTCCGACAGAACCTTTTTCAATCTGCAGCTTTAATGGATAACGACGTCATTTATACACCGATAAAATACGATAACATACAGACTGTTTCACACCCTGCTGGATCTAAGACGAGTTCACTAGAGAGCTGATGACCACTTTCATATATTAACACTAATGAACGAGTCGTTTATATTTATAACTCACTTAACTTCGTCTCTCGACAGTTAACTGGTTTGTTATTTGTTCTACTGGCGGGTTTTCCTCCACACTTTCTTCCCTCATTTCCTTTCATCCCCTCCACCTTTTCTCATATTGAATTTTTCTTTCTTAACATTTCTCCCAGTTCTTAATTTCGCCTCATTTGTCTTTATCCGTCTTTTTAAATGAGGAGCGTCTGATCGCACGCCACGGTCGGGCGGTTTCCGTCGCGCTGCACTCTGAATAAACATCACGTGCAGCAGCGCGGGGCCATTCATTAGTAATGAGTGGTTTTCGCGACGGCGTGGACGGACTGCCTCATTTCAGCAGGAATCGATACTGCGTTAAGACGTCTCCACCTTTTGCCACCGGCTGACACACACCACTGCAGCGGGTTAGAAAAACACTTCCTCAAGTTTTCACTGGCAGGAGCTCAGCAGCAACTTTTAACGACCCTTGATGGAGCTGCAAGTTTTTTTTTCAGAATCGCATTTAAATGCTCCCCAAAGTTAGATTAGTTGTATATTCTGTCTAATTCTGCAAACTGTTTTCAACACAAAACTTAACTCAAGTTCTAACATCCCTTACACAACACACACATGGTTTTCCACATTCAAAATATTATCATAATAAAGACTGCGTTAAGAACATACAACACTCAAAGTTTATGAAATGACATAAAAGCAGATAATCGATATTCGATTGAAACGTCGGGCAGTTCGTGTGGTTCTGAAGCGGCTCAGTGACTCACCTCGTTGGTTGAGAGAACCGAGTCTTCGTCCAGGCTGAGGACGGCGTCGGTGACGACGGCGTCGTGGGGGAAGAAGCGACTGCTCATCGTCTGCAGAGGGAGAGACGGACAAATGAAATCACTGCTGGTAACTCATCAAGTCAACCAACTCCCTGACTTCAGATTTGGACGATTTTCAAAAATGACCCAATGTAAAGAAAGAGAGAAAAGACAGACGCAGCCTGGAATCGAACCTCAGCCTCGGCACGTGGCGCCCCCTCATAACCAGTTCATGTCATTTAACTTGGCTTCACTCTCTGTGAACACAGTGACGGCTGAAATACGAAGAAGCAACAACGGCAACATGCTCCGTTTGACGAGCAGCTGCACGCAGAGCGCACATTCACGGAGGAATTAAGCAGAACATCGAGTACATTTCAACACGCTTCCCAATGATCCGACAGTGCAGAGCTCAGTCAGGACAGACGTGCACATTAACACGACATACGCTCAGTGCAGGCTCTTTAGATGATCACATATGGAAACATCTCTTCTGCTCTCAGCTCAGTAAACGGCCTTGAAAATGGAGGAGTTTGTGTTTGTCTGCATCTGTGTGAGTAACCCCCCCTCCCTCCTCCTCCGGCTGGTGTCAATGCTTCTCTCCCTCCAGACACAGATTAGATCCCACTGAGATCAGTGGCAGTTCAATGGTCTGAACCTTATCTTTGTCACTCTCCGTCCACCCGTTTCCCACCCCCCCTTCTCTCTCTCTCTCTCTATCCGCCATGACTCCTGCTACTTCAAGGGGAGAGACCCGGCATGTCCGCTGATGGACCCACGTATCTGAAAAGTCAATTCAAAGTCAGACGTTCGGCAGCGGCTGCTTCTCCTCCTGAGAAGAAGGTTGTGCAAGGGAAGCTCTGAATTTAAAAAATATCAGATGAAGAAAACACCTCAAATAACTGGGATCTGGAAATGATGGATTAAGTCCGATGGCAAAAAAAAACAAAGGATGTTTTAAAACACAATCACTCCACCGTCCAGCGCCCATCTGACCTTTAACCTCTCCGCTCTCATGCTGTCATTTAAATGCAGAGCTGAGGTGACCGGGTCAATGCTGGAGATTCATTTATCGATATGAAATTGAGGGCGGAGAGACATCCCATATCGAGAGGCGATTGATGAAAGTGAGACGCGGCGGACGCGCTGCTGCTCGGGTCCACGGATCACCACTGACGATATTGATGAGCTGAGCAACGACCACAGGAACGAAATCAGCACAGACATGTTTCCGGAAGCACACAGACAGGACCGACAGCATGTGACGGCACCATGGAGGAAACAGACAAACTTTCTGTGCGTGTTACTGAGGCGGCAGCACACACAGTGAGGAGCATCTGTCTGGGCCGCATGACAACATACCACACGACTAATTATACGAGCACGGACGCTGCCACACACCCACGCACACACTCTGCATCAGCGATGCCGTTTATTGTCGCCAGCGGAAATGTTGTGTTTCAAGGGGGAAACATTTACATGAAAACAAACAGAGGCAATTAGATGACAAAGGATCCGAATGAGAGGGCGAGAGACAGGGGGAGAGAGAGTATTTTTAGTATGAAACTCAGTTATTTCAAATCGGTGTGAAAATCTGTGAAATGAAAAACATTTCCTTTCTCTTCTAAAACAGTTCTGGTTTCATGGGTGTGTGAAATAAATAACACCAGCAAAGTCCAGACGGCCGTCGCCGTCATGAGAACCCAACAAACAGCAAAAAACAGGGTCCACTGCTCTTATTAGTATTTGTACCTTCACAGGAAATACACACAAATCTGTTGACTTTATAAAAAGATGGACACCCGCTGTCCTCTTCCTCCCACCAGACAGAAATGATATTTCAAACCAGAGACGTGGACACAAACATTCTTTGACATCTATAGGTTTCCGTTCCCATCTGCTATCATCTGCATTTATACCCTAAAAATGGCCGCAGTTTCACATTGTGTTAGAACAGTTTCTTTGGTCATTTTGTTTCAGTTTCACACAGCATTCGGTGTCAAAGTAAAAAAAAAGCGTCAGTGACTCCGCACTCAGCAGGAATAAATCTGATTTATTGTTAGGGCCGTCTGTTTGGGTCTGATATTGTGATTTGTGTCAGCAGCAGCGGCGGCGGCGGCGGCGGCGGCGTTTAAAGAGCCACGTTACCTTGCTCTGCCCTTCGATGACAGTGAGAGGCACGCTGGTGGAGGGCCACTTGTTCCGAGGGGGTAAAGGTTTGTCAGAGTTCCACAAAAGCACGATCTGTCGGAGAGGAGCAGAGGAAGCAGGAAATTAAAAGTCTGCGCCGGGCACTCGGGCCTGTTCGGCTTTTCAAACGAACGAGAAACTCCACAAATGATAAGAAATAAAGGAAACAAACCAGTAGCGGCAGGAGGGAACTCCGGGGAGGAGAGGAGCTCAGAGAGTGAACACAATAACGAGCGTGAACACAGGTCAGACACAATCAGAGAGCAGGCAATGACAGGATGTGCAGCAACAGAGAGGCATTTCAAAGTAAAACAGGAAGTTACAGGTCCAAAGGAGCAAATAAAAGACCTAGGAATGTATTAAAGAAGGTTGCAGATGAGGATTCCGGTCCTCTCTGAATGGAGATGCTTTTAATAACTTCCATACACAAAAGAAAACTATGCAACATGCAACAGGCAAAAATCCAGAATGAAGAGGAGTAAAAATACAAATAAATAAATTCCAGACACACTGTGGCTCCTTCCATGCGTGGGATGCATGAAGCACCTGAGCACGGACACGCTTCCCACCTGTGCACAGAACTTGGACTTGGCTACAGCGATGATGAGCTTCACCACGGGGGAGATCTGGGACTGCAGCGGAGTCACAGAGTGGATCACAGCTGTGAACTGCTGCGCCGGGCTCTTACCTGCGCACACATGCAGGAAACAGTTGTCACGGGCGAAGTGCATTTGGGTTTTTAACACAGATTGGTGCAGATGCACCTCCCCATAAAGCTCCATCACGGTTAACTGGACACCGAGGGCTCCGCGCTGCACCTGTCATCCATCTTCCTGACAGCACACACACTCCGGCTTCACATGACTGAACATGAGTAAACATGTCTGATACAAGACTGAACACTTTCCTCGCGGTGTCTCTTTTAGTGAACGCTGAACTGCGCTGATTTAGCTCCTCCTAATGAGTTATCCCGTCTCCCCGGCAACTCACAAACACACCAGCCCTTGTTAGTGTTTTACCGAGAAGAACAAATGAACCAAACCGGATAAAAACGAGGAGTCGAGAAGCAGAACCAAACTTTAAATTACTACCTCGGATAAATGATCCCCGGCATGCAAGTACAATGAGTAAATAGAGCCGAGGAAGTGATTCCCCCTGAGGCAGCTTGTGCCAAAGAAATGCGTCGGTATTATGGAGCGCCGGCTGCCACGGCGTTTCCATCCCATAACAAATGAACGAGTTCACCTTGCAGCGTTCAGTGTAAAGACATCAAGAGCGGCCGCGCGTTCGCCTGCTCACTAACAGATTGACTTTAATCAGATTAACCTGAAGCTCCTCCGGAAAATGACTCGTGTGAATAAAATGCTCGATAGGAGACTAATGTGATTTACACATTATGAGGAGTAAAGGGTAGGCAAACGAGGGCAGGTATTAGACACACACACACGTGATATCCACCAGGCCCAGGGATGCAGGGGCACCGCAGCCACCAAGTGTTGGGGCGGGTCTATGGGAATCGGGGAATACACATCCTCATGGATAAGTGGAGCCAGAGTGCTCTTTAGTGTTGCTCTATCCATCTCTCTGACACCCGGCCCCCGGACCAGACATCTCCGGTGGGCTCAGCGTATTTATGGAAGCGCCAGCTCTGCCCTTGCCGGGGTCACCGGGATAAGCTCCGGCCTTCTGTCTCTCCTGGAACGAGCTGTGAAAAACACCTTGATTCTGACTGCACGACGCCAGGGTCTCAGGGAGCTGCTGGGGACGCCAGGAGAAATGTGCACGGTGGGTTTATTTCTCTTTACTTATTTACTTATTAGCTGCTCTCTCTCTCTCCCCGTGATGACAGATGAGGGGTGGAGATCAGTCAGATTGCGGCTCAGGGGGAAGAGTCTTCGTCATTTCTCAGACAAAGTGGACGCACTTGCTCGAGATTGAGCCTCTAAACCTTCCGGCTCTTTGATTCATAACTAAATAAACTAAATTAATCTGAGACGGACGAATGGACGAATCAAAGAGTCCAAACCTTCTCAGGCAGATGATAAACCAGACTCCATCTTTCCTCCTGTTCCTCAGCCACTCGTCTCTTTTCTCTCCCCGAACCCCTGAATTACAGCCTCAATCTGCGGAGAATCACTCCAGTCAGTGCGCACACACACACACACACTCCAGGCTGGTTTCCCCTGACCCTCAGCGTGCGGTTTTAGCTTTGCTCCCTCACCATTCATTCCACATATCAAGTGTCACGCACATTAACATAAATACGGAGACAGGCATCATTTATTGATCGCCTCTGGCAGGAGCAGAGAATCAACACCGCAGGAGTTTGCTTCACCTCAAACCTCAACCCCCAACACCACAGATTTAAATCAGCGCTGTGAAAACACTGTGGGCCGGAGCTTTATGCACGTTAGTTCATCGGAAAAAGTGTTGGTCGTAATAAATCTAAAAACATCATGGTGGTGAATCCCCGCGAGTGTGTGTCAGTCCGGAATTGGAAATGAGCGTCAGGAGGTGGAAACCCACAGATTTGGCCCAACTCACCCAGGATGGCGTAGTAAAAGGGGAACTGGGCGGGGTCTGTTGAGTACTGGGGCAGCGCGTAGAGACCACCAGGGAGGGAGTTCCACAGCACCTGGTTCCTGGACACATGAGAGACCACGCGGTCCTGGATGATCTGGAGAGAAAGGCGATAAAGACGAAGAGTCCAAGACATGAGAGATGGCCAGGAGTGGAGGAGAAGAAGAAGAGATCTAGCCGCAGACGCCGCAGTTATCAACAATGCCTCATTTCACCCATTCAGCCCGGTGGCGTGCCGGCTCTGAGTGGGTGGCGCATCTGGCCGGCTCAACGCGGCCGCCAGCGGCCTCGTGTCTAATTTCACACGCCGAGTGGCCCCAGTGCCGTCTGTGCAGCGACTTCAGGGAAGAAAAAAAACGCTGTGGTTGGAGCAATGTTTACTAACCTGCACCTGGAGGGGAAAATAAACGATGACGTCAGGATGGAGGAGGATTAATAATCACGCCGCTTTGACGCGTAACACCTCCGTGTTTAAAAAAAAAAAAAAACCCTCAGAGTAAACACACTTCTGCCACTGACTCCTTCTCTGAGTGACGTTCACAAGCTGCTCTGATGATTAGCGATGAAGACGAGGGTGACCATCGGTCACCGAGGACGGGATCAAGGCTGTGAGGGACCGAGCCAGCGACAAAATGAGAGGAGCCATTTTCTTCTTCTTCTTCTTCGGCTGCCGAGGTCACTGAATGAGCTGCCTCTCATGCTCACGCTGTGAATCAAGATGGCTCCGGACTGTTCTCCGTGACAGGAAGCATCGCTCCTTCCATCCCTCTTTTCATTACGTCGTTAGCTTTGTGTGCGTTACATAACGCAGCGGTGAGGTCACTTCCTTTTATAGATATGAGGTGATGACACGAGTTCTCAGCTTCCTCTCGAGCAGAAATCGATGATAGAAATGAAGCTGCTGCATCATCCCCGTTTTACTGCGCGGTTCCATCTGATCGACCATGAGGCGTGTGTTTATATTCAGAACATTCCGTGTGTTTTAGTTACTCTGTTTGTGAGCGTGGGCGTGCAGAGTGGAACCCTCGACTCGACTGCTCACTTAATTTGTTTCATTTGCATTTAATTAGAAGAGTGGAGACACCAGGACACAAAGGGAGGTTGCACTTTGAACCCTCACCCCGACGTTTGTGCTGTGACTGAGACTGAAAAATGCATTTTTTGTAAAAAAAAAAAAAAAAAAAAAAGCACGAGCACAATTCAGAGCCTGAGTCCTTGAGCCTCGTCTTCCTTCAGCTGCGGCTGATGTCACGCTCATGTCGTACCAACGTGTCGATAAACAGAACGAGGCGCTCGATTCAAGAAGGTCAAAGAATAAAACCAACAACTGGAGCGCGATGTCTTCAGAAAGTTTTGTTGTGGAGGTGACGCACGGCCTGCAGCGCTGTACAGTACAGAACACGAGCATCGCCCGATTTAATGAAACTCTCCCGACAAAACTAAATCCAAAAATCCCATTAAGACCCTTTTTTTTCTCTCTTTCTTGTTCTTTCTTTCTTTTTTTTTGCGCAGGCTTACCTCCAGAGTAGTTGAGACGATTTTAGCTACAGAGGAAAAGTAGGCGTCCCAGAGGAACTGAGTCTGCTGACGGAGAGCCAGGATCCTGTCTCGGCCCACGGAGCGAGTAATGGAGGGAACCTGGAGGAAGAGAGGAGAGAGAGCGAGAGAGAGAGAGAGAGAGAGAGAGAGAGAGAGGACAAAACAAGAGGCCGAGATAGATTAAGTTCGATTTTAAACAATGTGGAGTGTGAGGACGAGAGAGAGAGAGAGTGCAGTAATTCTGTGGATGTGCATAAAAGATTACAGGATACCCCCCCAAGCCCTCCATGAGGACTCTTTCACTCCCACATCTCTCTCTCCGTCCATCGAGCTGATCCCCGTGACTGACTGAAGCAGCTGCCGTCCGTCTTTGCTATTCTCCTCACACCGAGCGGCTGCACGACTTGATCTCAACAGGTGAACGTCCAGGTCTCCGTCCACAGGCCCGTCACATTGTGCATCTGTCGGCAGGATCACGCAAAGACTCGGGGGAAGGAAGGAGATCTGAGAGTTCATCATAATTACTCATTTCTTTGAGGAGATCCTAATCGGAGAAATATGCATTTTTATGTAATCCTGGCGATCAAACGTGATGATGTGACAGTAAATATATTAATAGATCTTGATGACAGCAGCAGATAGGAAGTGTGAGGCGGCTCGGCTGACGTCAGCGACTTTAATGCTTCAGCTCTCTGAGGTGGAATATCAACAACGGCAATTAAATCAGCTCAATTCTCTTCCCCTCCATTGACTCTAATGGTGTTTATGTTTCTCAGCAGGGGCGGCGTGCGTGCGCGCGTCTCCGTATAGAACAGCCCAGGTATTGCCGCTCTCCGTGATGTAATTGAAAGTAATGAGATTCTAGTCTCTCGGCGGGCGTCGGAGCTGCCACGTTGAGCCGAACACTGAGTCACCAAGAAATCCAGAGACAAAGAGGGAGCGTCCCAACAGTCTATTAACCAACCGGAAACACGGCCGTCCTTATAGTGACATTTAATTATCTATCATTAGGCATCGTCATTTCAATCAGACGACTGATCCCGGTTGTTTGTGTGACGGCGCTCGGAGCCCGAATGAGTCTGTTCTGACACGTTCTTCCCAAACACTCGTCCCGGCTCCTGGAGTCTCAGCACAGCAGGAGCGGCACAGGCACATCTGCATTTTCTGGAGCAGAGACGTGAGATGGATGCCATCTGCCTCCGTCGCTCAGGGAGGAGTGGGTGTGAGCATAAACTACAAAACATTACAATCTATGATCTTTGCATTTATTCACATTATTAAATAATCTATTGGTGATTTCTTTAAATGATCTGATATAAAACTCTAATTGAAAATCCAATGTTTTTAAAAATGCAGAAATTCCAGATTCCTTTTTCTATAAAATTTGAATTTGTGTTTGTAAATGGATTGAAAGTATTTATTGATGATCAAACTTGTTGGGGAGGATGAACCGATCAATACTTCTGGCTTCTGGGATTAGTTTGACACGATTGAATCCTTCCTGTCCGTGCTTCCTCCGCCTCGTTTCCTGTTACACCACAAGTGGAATTAAGGGGCGAGATGAAACAACCCCAGAAAACACTGAAGACACAAAACCTTCTCCAAGCGTATCCAGCTGATCAGTGGGTTCGACTGCAATCACAGGAAACACCAAGCGGTGCGTTTGATGCTTCTTATTTATTTATTTATTTTTTTAATGTGAGGTTTTAATCCACAAAGTTTATTTGCTTTTATCTCCGGAATTAATTTTTCACACGTCTGCATCAAAACAAATTAATGGAGAGATTCTTATTTTGCTCCACCTCATGTGTCATACTGTCACCACACGGCGCTCGCGTCGCACGCGTCACAGGCAATTAACACGCTTTCACATGCGTGTTTCTGCTCTGTCAACTGGAGCGACGCACTCAGCCAAAACCTCCGGGGCGACACGCGATGCGGAGGAACGCGGCTTTATTTGCCCCGAAAGTTTGAAACGTTTTTATCGTCTTGCAGTGAGGAAAGTAATTATCATGATGGCGAGGTGCTGATTGAAGCCTGATAGGGAACCAGGGGACACGTTAATTAAAGTCAGGCTCTGGCTGCCAGGCGGCCTCCGCGCACGCGTCCAGGTGGTGTCACAGGTCACGCAGGTGCCTGCATGGTAACACACGGTAATTAGAGAATGTAAATATCACACGCTCGGCCCGCTGTCATAATTAAAGGCAACAGAAGGAGATCCAGTTCAGAATAATCCCTGGCAGATAAAAATACTTCCTGTCGGTGGTGTGAGTGACTCTGAACATCGCAGCTGTCATGTCAGAGTAAAACGGAATAAAAAAAAAGCTGTGTTACTGCAATTAAATTCCCCCGCTCCCCTCGGCTCCGGCTCCACGCTGACAGGTCCCACTCATGACGAGAGTCTGACCCAGTTTCTCACTTTCCCCCCCGAACCTGTTCTGCTTCCAGAAATATGGAGCTCCGCCACCGACAGCGGGGAAGAAACGGTTGGAGTGGAAAGAAGGTGAAGCAGAGGAGCTGATCACTTAAAGGTCGTCGTTTCTGAATAACAGACATCGGCTGTGACCGCCTGGAACAGTTGATAGGAATCCTCCTGTACCTGCAAGAGCAGCCGCTCGTCTCCGATGACGGCAGCTTTCCGCCAGTCGATGGCCTCGGAGAAAGGCAGCTCCCAGCCATTACTCAGGATGACCGGGATACAGGCGGCCTGAGCGAGGGGACAAAACAGAGGATCAGTGAGACATGAAATGACTTTTTAGGGGCCGGAGCGTAAGAAATGAGTGAAAATGACATTTATACAACAGTCTGTTTGGAGCCAGTTCAAGACAGAACTCCCAGAAATCCATTAAATCCACTGATTCATCAATCAGTCAGTAAATACTGTTGCAGACGGAGGAGGATGGAGGAGCTCGTTGAAACACTTCTACAAAGGAAACATTCGTCCTTTCAGCATTTGGATTTTTTAAAAAAGTTTGAAGAGGAAATTAATTGAGAATTCCACCAGAAACCGCGTCTTATTAATTTAACGTTTCAGCTTTTTACTTTGGGGTATTTGTCACCTGTCCAATTAAGTTTCAAGACATTTTCTACTTTAGAAAAATAAATAAATTCCTCTCTCAAAAGAAGGACGAATAAATAAAATGCTCACTCCTTCTCTTCACAAGTTTTCACAGGTTGAAAGAGAAGAGAAGAATTCCTGTGATGAGACGTTTCCTCTCTTTCTTCCTTCACTGACAGATTTGTCCTGTTGGATATTCTCCATCTCTCAAGCACTTTCAACGTGTTCCAGGTTTTTCAGAAGGAAAAGCCAAAAACTCTGAAGAACCCAACAACAGTGTTGTTGATTAATTTATTTATTTCCCCTGAATGCAGCAACATTCAGAGAATTCATTAACACAATCTAAATCATAGGGATCTGTTTTTATTTCCAGGTGCTCTTAATTATCATGAGTAAATAAATGGTTTTTGGGATTACCTCAGGTTTGTTCTGTTTTAAAAAGAGGTAAACACCCATCTGGTTTTTATATTTTAAATGAAATAAATATCTCATTAATCAGCTTTCTAAAATAAAGCACCAAACACTTCGAATGTCCTCGTCCATCCACGTTCTTTGACATCCTTCCTTAATTTCACTTTTGTTATGTCCAGGTCTTCACGTGGATGTCGCAGGGGTTGCGGCTGCACGTCGATATCAAATATTCTAGATCCGTGCGCGCGGAGTTGGAGGAGCTGCGGCAGCGGCAGGAGGATGAAAAACTGAAAAACTCAATAAGTCTGGTATTTTCATTTAAAGTTCAAGTTCGACTGGATTCTCCATCAAGTGAAGCCGAGAGATTAAAGGAGATTCACAAAATGCCGAGTGCATGATTGGTGACCTGTCTAAGCAAATTCTCTCAGCTTTGATTAGTCCGGCTCTCAGACGAGACTTTCTCCTTTTCTTCTTTTTTTTTTTTTCTTCTATTCCTGCTGACGTCCGCTCACACGTCTCTTTGTTTTTCTCTCCTCGTGAATCCCAGAGTTGTGTGAGTACAAACGCCCTGGCTCTGAAACCCGAACGTGAAGGAATAAGCGGAAGAAGTCGAAGAAGGAAAACAGCCGCCACACGTAGAGAGAGGAGCCACTAAGTGTCAAGTCAACAGAGAGACGCACGGAGACGAGGTGCTAATGAAAGCCGAACACATCTGTGGTCTGAAGACGAGCATCAGCGCTCCTTTTCTGGAGCCGGGAGGCGACAGATTGTCAATAGTAATAAGATCAGCTGTTGGTGAGGCGACGCTGAGGAACTGGTGGGTTCCTTGTAGCGCCCAGCTGGGGCTCCACAGGCTGTCTGATAAGGCTTTTGCAGCGATCACGAGCATGATGTGAAGCTCCAGCCGGCGACAGGGATCCAGACAATATCCTCACTTCAAGGCTTCCGAGCAGGGAGCCTACTTGAAAGCTCATCTGGTCGTTTTATTCATCCTGCGCTTTCATTTCGCTCCTTTGACGTCTTTCGGAGACGAGTCTGAGCCGCAGGCGCTGACATGTCGACCATCTGAGCCGTCAGTCGCGATGACTCCGTAATTCATAAACGGAAAAACAAATTCAACGCAATGGAGTGGAAAAACTTGAGTTTGGTCCCTGTCCCATGCACTAACATGGAGTCGACCTTTCAGAACGAGGCATCTGCTACACAACCACAGCTGCTGTACCTGCAAAGCCTCCAGGAAGCGGAAGGATCCCAGGCGCCGGCCCCGGGGCACCAGGCAGAAGCTGGAGTTGTGGAGCAGCTCCTGGTAGTCGAACCTGCGACACACACGAGATTAGAAAAGAGATGTGATTAGAAAATAAGACAGGAAATAAAGGAGACATTGATAATAACAGGGAGGAGGAAACGCTCTTTGCTTAACTCTGTCTAATGGGCCTCGAGAGAAACTACAAAAGAGAAACTGAGAATGAAAAGAATTGAGAGGACAAGAAGAAGGAGAGAGAGGGATGATTAAACAGGAGCTCTCCAGAAGGTGAAGGCCTTTCCTCAGGAGACAGTAAGCTGACTGCAGCTGGACCGAATAGCTTCCATTTCATCCTCAACAATCGCCCCAAAGACTCTGACATAAGGTGAATAGAAATGTTTTTCCCAGTTTAAATGAGTTTAATCAACAACATTCACCAATGCAACAGTTTCCTTTAAGCATCTTTATACCTGTGTTTGTTTGTGAACAAGAGCTAAAAAAAAAAAAAAAAACTCCTGGAAAGATTTTCACAGACATATAAAGTTTTCCCTTGAAGTTGGTGAGTTTTCAACTTGCAAGTCACTGCAACTTTAAAGCTGTGTGTGTGTGTGTGTGTGTGTGTGTGTGTGTGTGTGTGTGAGAGAGAGAGAGAGAGAGAGAGAGAGAGAGAGAGAGAGAGAGAGTATGTGTGTGTATACATGATCTCAGGGCTGGCCTGAGGAGATTTTAGATTGAAGCCTAATCTGTCTGGGGGATCAACTGTCAGACACTGTGTGTGTGTGTGTGTGTGTGTGCGCACACCTGCCTGAAAAGCCTGCCTGTGTACTGTGTGTGTATGATAAGTCTTCATGATGAGAGAGTGTCTGGCATATCACTTACTGTCACTGCACATTTCATCTGTGTGTGTGTGTGTGTGCGTTGCTGTTGGAGCTAAATAAGATGTCAGGTGTCCAGCTTGTCGCCCAGAGACAAGGTCACTCTGAGCCGCAGTGACAGACGCAGACAGCTCGTCACGTCTGAAGATGCTGTTTGGGACCAAGTGCAACAGTTTGACGACAATTAAATCTCCTCTCACCACACACACACACACACACACACACACACACACACACTCTGATTGATGGTTTAATAATCCAGTATAATTCCCATGACCTTGGTTTAATTCCTGTACAACCAGTCAACATGACAGAGATCAGAGTATTCCCTGTCTAATTCACTGGAAGTTAAAAACCTTCGTTCCTGCGATGCGTTCATTTCTCCCTGACTCTCCTGTCGGCCGCCTCTCGCTGGAGAGCCGGGCACCACGTGTGCGGTGACCTCTCAGGGATTCTGTCAGGCGCAGTGGTTTCTCCAGGAGCGTCCACTCGTCCTCCCGGTCAAGACGTGACCTGGCAGCAAATGCTCGGCGCGCGCACCTGCTCAGCAGAGAGCAGCCTCGGCTCCTGGAAACACGTTCCGGTCTCCGCCGTGACCAGATGACACGAAAAATCGACCTTAATCTGTCACACTTCAAGGTGTAATTCAGTTAATTAAGACCCAGCCGGTCCGTCTAAGAGCACAGGGATAAAAAGACATTAGACACGTTCTGCAGCAGCGGCTGCCCCTCTATCGTTACGAACCCCTCAGAGGATGAATTCGAAAGTCCGAAAGTCACAGACAAGTCTCCAGGATGGGAACAGAGAGTCTCCGCGGAACGACGTCTCAGGGGATGAAGAGTTTCTGCTGAGACATGTCATCACTCGTCCTCCCTCCGTTGTCATTCGTTCTTTGAGGACGATCTCAATCTGAGGCCCGATTCAGGCGGCATCCTTTGATTCCCCCGAGAAACGGCGACTCATCCCTTCCCAGGATTCATTGCGCTTCAGTGACAAAACACAACAGCGACAAAATCGAACAACTCCTGTCCTGTGGTCAATACTTTCTGTAAAAGTAGGATGCACGGCGGAGGACAGGCCCCCGTGATGAGAGGAGCATTTACCGATAGATATCGGACCCTCACCGCTCCCTCCTCCTCCTCCTCCCTCACGGGCAGCCTGATCCTCTCGGAGCCCATTTTCTCGACTCATTAATCTGTCACTATGCCTCACCTCATCCACCTGCCTCGGGAAGTGGGGCGGCGCCTCGCCGCCGCGCTCTCACACAGCGATCCGCCGCCTGTTTGTTTAAGGAACGATTCTTTACATCTATATTCCACTGTAGTGAGGCGGTGCTAAATGTATGTATTTATGCATACTGTTCATACCAGGCACGGCTTTATTCATGTGATTATGCATCTGAATAAAACAACCTGTCCCCTCAGATCTGGAGGATAGGAAGAAGGCCCCATATTAAACATATAAAATAGATTCCCAGTGAGCGGGAAACAATATCTGAACTGTGTGTTTCTGCTGGAGAAGGAGACGGAGGGACGGACAAGACAGAGGCAAGAGTTGGATAATACCCGGAGAGGGGGAATGAAAAATCAATATGTGCCACAGAGAATCACTCACAACATTTTAGCTGGAAAACAAAGGGGAGAGTGTTGCTGGTGATAAAGTTAAAGGGTTCTCTTGGCAGAAAACACTAAATAGCTTCAGGGGTGATGGATCAATACGAGGCCTCACAGAGTCCACCCCGATCCGAAGACTGGACCAGACCCAGAAAACTGAATTTCACGCCCGTGCAGGAGGAAAGGCTCCGGAAAGAGTCCAGTCTAATTTATTTAAGAGCAGAGAAAGACAAACACCTCATGAAAAGATCAATTATGTGCACAAGCACAACACCCATGTATATTTCACTTTGTGCCATTAATTATCCATTGAGTTCCAAGCGTCCCTCTTTTCCTCCCAGCTGCATTACCAGGTGAGATGGGAAATCTCTGCCTACGCCCCTAGCAGGGCATGCTGGGTAAAGCTCTAACGGAAGCATGAGCATTAGCATCCTCTGTCCTATTATATATATTTTACTCATCAGATTTAAATATAAAGATGCGGCAGTGGGACTACAGCTGCTTCGGAGGCTGGCGCAGTTGAAAGCAGCACATTTATCTGACTTTGGTGCAGGTCTTGGGATTGCATGCTCCCGACATCCATCACTTTAAATGCAGCGAACTATTTAAAGTGTAAATGGCATCACGGGTAATTACAACAAACGGCCACCTCGCTGCTCACACACACACACACACACACACACACACACACACACACACACGGAGGCAGGAAGGAGCTGAGGGCTTGTCTTACACCGGGGCGAGCGAGCCCTGCAGGTGTTGGGGGGGTGAGTGAGGACTCACATGCAAGGCGTGTGTGTGGGTCCATTAATTATGAAGCACACGCACACACACACACACACACTGTCCTTGAGGAGCAAAACAAACATCTTTGCGCGTGAAACGGCGAACGAGGCTTGACCACTTGTGCGATTTATGACGTCGCATAAACGAAGCGTACCAGTTGAAGGCGGCACTGGGAAACATTATCTTAACAGGAGCAGCACAGACAGAGCAGCAGCCGCGTGTGCAACAATCCGGGGCTGGAAGATGATCTGGAGGAAGGTGTAATCTGCTCAGACAATCAGGCACCGAGGTCACACCGCTCTCCTCTCTCACACCCCCCCACTGCTGGAGTGTGGTTTGGTATTATTGTCCTGCTATTAATTCATTTAGGCCTCTTACAGGAAAAGGCCGTTATTGAGTGGTCTTTGGCTCCATAGCGGCTTCAGGAGAAGAGAACAGCTGAAAACCCTCCCGTTAAATTCAGTCATGCTGCGCTAAATATCCCATCTCAGATTGGCCTGGAAGTCCAGGTCAGATCAGAGGCAGCATCAGCATCAGCTTTATGGGCCAGGTACGTCGTTAACATACAAGGAATTTGTTTCCGGCAGAACCTAGCTCTACAGAGCAGAATAAGTCAGAGAAAAAGAAGAGAAAAAAAATCTGTACACAGAGGTTCACCAGTTCTTGATATCCCAGCAGTGAGAAACAATAAAGACTTGGCGGGTTCAGAACCGAGTTAACACAAAGTCTTAAACTCCCCTTTAGCATCAGCTAGAGAAATAAAAGCAGACACATGAACTCAATCGTGACTTTGTTCCTCAGTCCCTCGAGATCTGTGCAGCTACATGATGTGTCGCTCTGTGCGTGTGCGCGCGCGCGTGCGCGCGTGGGTGTGTGTGCGTGTGTGTGTGTGTGTGTGTGCACTGAGGCAACAATGAACAGTCACATTACATCTGTGGACATGTCGTGCCTTTTCAGAAATCGTCGCCTTGCCACGGAGCAGGAAAACCAGAAACGAGAGAGTTTCGATAAACTGACTCAAAAACGGGAGTCACGGGCAGAGGAACCATGGAGACGTGGAACCAGGGTGATCTGTGCAGTTTCATGGCCTTGATATGTAAATATTAAATATTGATATGTAAATATTAAATGTATGTAAATGTATAATATTAAATGTAATAGAACTCATAGAGAAGAAAAAAGTATGAATGCTGTAATAAATTAGAGGGTTGTTATTTTACAAGAGATTTAAACCAGGTATTAAATCTTTTTATCGTCAATATTTATGTTTAGGGCAAGTGTGTGTGTGGGTGTAGGTGGGTGGGTGGGTGTGTGTGTGTGTGTGGCACATTAAAGTGAGCATTAATATTCTGATCCAGACCAGTCTGCAGCTTGAAGCTTTAATACCAGCCCAGAGACCTGCGTGTGTTTCATGTCACTTAAGAGAAGCGAACAGTTTCAACTGTTTACACACACACACACACACACACACACACACACACACACACACACAGATAAATATGGAAATGTGTCTCCATCTCAAAGACAAACCGACGCAGCCTGGAACATGAAAACGTCTCTCTCTCTCTCCCTCTCTCTCTCTCCCTCTCTTGAAGCGAAGGTGTCCCTGTGAGGCAGTGGCGTCTATTTCAGGTGTTCTAATGGAGCCTGACGGGAGCAGACCTCTGTAATAACAGTATTTTCCCTTCAAAGCGGTCGCCGTGTAACATAAACTTTGAGGAACCTCCTCTGAGACTCCCCATCTCCCGACCTCTGCCTGGCCTCACCTCCCCGACACCTCTTGAGCTGCCGCTGTTTGGAAACCGAGGTTAAAAGCGCCGCCGCCGAATGTCACAGACGGGAATTCCCAGCGAGGTTCACACGAGTTTGTTTTGGTGGCGGCTTCCTCCTCCCTCCCTCCTGCCCTGCTCTCCATATCTGTCGTCGGCTTGCAGTAAATGTCAGGACGGTCGCGGCTGTCTCAAGGAAATTGCGTTCAGGGAAGCAGAATGTCAGAAATCAGCTGACTAATAAACCAACAAACACATTCCACTGCAGGAGAATCTCTGAATACTCGCCCCGAAATAACCCGACGACGTTTGACTCGCGACCTCTGGACGATGTCCGCAGACACAGCAGGAGACGCAGGCCTCTCTGCACCTGTGCCTCCACTTTTTCATTCTGAGACGTCTGAACTCCATCCCTCCCTTCGTTGTTGTATCCGTCGCATGTTCAAACCCCATCCGCCACCCCCCCCGCTGTGAGTCCCGCGGAGCATCTCCTGCTGCGCTCTCCTGTTGGATTCTTCAGGATTTCTCAACCCCGGGGGTCGGACGCACGCTGAAAGCAGCTTTTCCTCCCTTTCTAAAGACGAAACCCTGGACTCTCTGATGCTCCATCCACTCCACCAGATCTTCCCACTCTTCGCAAGCATTAGCCGCAGAGCACATTTTCCGCGTGGCCCCCGAATGAAGCGATTTACCCACTGCGGACCGGGGAGAATGGCGGAGCTATTAAATGCGCGAGCACGCCTCTGCAGCGAAGAGGACGCACGCATCGGTGAAACAACTGTGGCAGAAAGCAGGAGCTCATTACAACACACACACACACACACACACACTCTCTCTTTGATGGTGGCCTAAGTAGTTTGCTGAGGCTTTGATGACTTTTTAAACAGCTTGAACAGACTCCACAGAGCCAGGTGCTGCACGGCCCAACTCACTCGTCGCTCTCCAGCCTTGAACACAGGTGCGTCGTCCTTTGAGTTGTCGTGACAGAGACTCATGTCCCTGTCCCCTGTCCTGCCGCCCTGCACAGTCAGCCTAATTCACATTTTCCTGCCGAAGATTCAGATGAAGCAAACGTTGGAGATGGACTTTAGCTTCTTCTTCTCCTTCTACACAACTTTATACATGATGTTTATCGTTCAGACGTGTTCCTGCTCCCCGGTAGCAGGAAATATAAACATACCTTTGATCAAATCTGTCTTGAATCTCATGTTGTTTCTGTGAGCTTCCTCCGGCGAGCTGACATCCATCCAAACAATCTTTCTATTTGCGGCGCCGCTTTAATTTGTTGCATTTAACGACTTCCTGCGGTTTTGCCTCATGTTTTATTTCTGACCTGGAAAACAGGAGCTGTGACTCACAAACACAGGTTATTATTGTTAATATTGTTTTGAAGAAAACTTAACATCTATAAATCAGAAGACTCACCACACAGTTAATTACAAAATTGTCCTTATTATAACAATGACAGTGAGGTACGCGGTCGTACTTTCAGGGGAAAATACTTGACTTTATGCTTGTATTGTTTTTAATAGACTGCACGTGTCGGCAGTGGAAATGGTTTCAGTAATATACAGCACGTTGAGTTCTTATAAAATATTGAACGTTAATTAATTCTGGGTCCGTGGAGCTATAATATACTCTGTGTTTTTTCTGTGTGTTTTTTTTTATTTTTTTTATTAAAGGTTATTAAAGGTTGTAACATTAAGAATGAACAGCCTCATTATTTTATTTGTACTGCCTATTGTTCTGAGGCTGCAGAGACATCGCCTCCTCTCGTTGTCTTCGCTGACCTGGGCCTGAACTTTCTTTTCTAATTTAGCGGAGCAGCAGCTGACAACAAGACGATTTGGGCTCGGGGGGCGGGGGGGGGGGCAAATCTAAAAAGAATTTAGAGGCATCCAATCTCGTTTCCAGGAGATGGTGTCACCGGGTAAACATTCCTGCGCTGAACTGGTAAAAGCTTTCCTCAATCAACTGTGACTTCACAGGGGCGACGTCCTCCTGCTCCCACGACGCCGCGGACTGAACGTCTCTGCGAGGACGGGACAGACGAACAGAGAGTCCTCGTCGTTCTGGATTTCCTCCAGAAGCTCAGCCGGCATCAGTTTGCGTTTTCATATTAGTATATTAGTATATATGTTACTTAGGCATTGTATTCATTACAATTTTAGCCCTAATTAGCTTTAAATTAACAAATCTACAGGTTGGAAAATATTTGTTGATAGTGGAAATAATATTTAATTTCTAACTTAAAAATGTTTATCAGCACCGAAAACAGCATCGTTAAAATAGATGATGGTTGTTGAACTCAACACAGGTACGTGCATCCAGGGTTGCTACAAACACACACACACACACACACTGAGGGAGTGTGTGGATGTGTGTGTGCTTTGAGGACCCATTAGCAGCCTCTCTGTGCCTCTGCAGCTTTCAGAGGTCCAGGATGTTCGCTGGGTGTTAAAGCTCTTCACACATTCTCTGTCCGTGGCTCTGCGGCTGCACACACCCTGCTAGCTTTTGGTTTTCAAGCGCATCACTCCACAGTTTTCAAGCATCGTAGAATGGACGAGCAGAAACGCTGGAATAAGTCTTAACTTCTGTTTTGAAGAAGAAGGCTTCTGATTTATAGACTTGTGCTGAGGTGATTGTTAATATGAGAAGATTCCCTCCTCATTAACCATCAGATTCTTGAATTGATGATGTGAACTCCCAGGTTTTATTCGGCGCGGACTCAGACACTTCACACTCACACGCTGAGGAAAATCAACTTGTGAGGTGAGCCTCGGCGCAGGCAGCTGCACGAATCAATAATTCTGAATACACGCCACTTAACTCTCACCCCGCTGCACCTCTCCGTCTCAATCCGCTCTCCATCTCCCTCAGAGAGGAGGAGAAACGAACGGGGGAGGAACAGTCGCTCGTCCTCCCCGTTTCCAGACATAGCGACAGACGTTCAACCACATCAGGCAGGAAATCAGAGCCGAAACAATGTCTGCCTTCCTGCTGCTGAATAATTGAACACTACAAAGGTTCAGACACACACACGGTAATATGTAATTTCATGCTGATAAACTGATGAAGACTTTGATAAGAGGTGGCCCAGACAGCCCGTTGGTGTATTTAGTTTGTTATGATCAGCTTCCTCTCAGTGTTACAGGACGGCTCCGATGATTTATTCCTCCACAGAAGTGTAAACGTGTCAGAACCGGCTCCCGATGAATCACAGCGATGAATTGGAACAATCACGGCCGCGCCATGTCAGGCTGAGGATCTCAGAGTTTATATTCACGGCAGAGAACAACATGGCGATCGGTTTAAATGGCTGGTTTATCCAGTTAAACAAAACGACGACATAAATTCAACAATGCAGACGAATGGATTTATGTTTCCAGGTTTGGGGATCAATCTCTCTCTCTCACAGGACTGATACATGCTCATAGTATTTAAAATTATAATTAAAAATCTACTTTTGCGGTGGTGACTGTGTCTGTGTATTATTATTATTTATTATTATCAAACATCACAGCTAGACACAGAAGGAATCTATAGAGAAGTATTTGCATGGAGATGAGAGAAAACCCTTCATTTATATTTGGATTAATACCCAATGTTGGTTGTCCCTTGAAGTTCACAGACGTTTGAATAGAATTGCTAAAAGTCTTTACCCCATTTTGTAAATCGGATGATGACGTTGGAAAGGAATCGAACAGCCAATGTGTTGAACAGTGGTGCAGCCGGCACGTTAAAATCTGTTATCATTCACAAACATGGATCATGTTTAATGTTCTATCGCGGCCGACGCGAGTCGACACACGTCACAAACGACTGAAACTGAAACAATCAATAATTCTCATTTTCCTCCGATTAATTCTTCGCAATCACACGACGATCATTACTCATTATCGACAGACGGCCGTCGGAGGCTGTGAAGCCGAGGGCGCACGATCAGAGGCAGCGTGATTTATCCTCAGAGTTCCTGTACAGTGTGTGTGTGTGTGTGTGTGTGTGTGTGTGTGTGTGTGTCACCTCCAGACAGAGCAGTTCCTCAGTGAGGAATGAAAGGCTCAGGACATCATCAGTTCCCATATTGATTTTGCTGCTCACATGCTTAATTGAAGTTGTTGGGGTATACATAATTGAAGTTGGTTCTCCCAGTTACTCTCTCTCTCTCTCTCACGTGAGAATGAGAGAAGCCATACCTTCTCCTGCTCTCCGTCCTTTTCTCATTTCTTTCCAAGAGACAAGTGTTAATGGGGACGCCTGTGGCTGTGTAGTTTTGATGAAGTGTTGGGCCGTGTGTGTGTGTGTGTGTGTGTGAGCCCTGAAACCTCAACAAAGAGAAAAAGCAGGAGGTTGGGACATTTTTTTCTTTTTTCTTTTTTACATTTTTGTCATTATTTTTGCACCAAAACAGATTTACTGTATTTTTCTCTGAAGTGCAATGTTAGCATCTTTGCCGGTTCCGCGCCAGCGTGGTTATTTTCCCGCCCTCGCAGTTTTAAACGAGGCGTGGCCAGAGTCATGTGATCATGAAGCAGCAGGACGTTATCTTACAGGTGCACCATCGGGATGGATACATGCACAGAAAACAGCTCCCCCTCCAGGGAAGCGGCGTCACGACCGCCTTTAAACAGTCGTAGCAATCGGTGAATGGCCACACACAAACCGGGGTTTTCAAGGTTAGTTCACGACGGTTTATGACCCAAACATGATTCATTAAGAGTTAAGTTCAACCCTCTTGAACCATGTGTCTGGAGCGCTGACCTTTCTGTCCCCCGCAGATAAAGTCACAGAAGTGGATCTGACCTAAATACGGCGACACCATGTGCCCGGGCGGTTAAAATAGAGGCGTGAGCGTCTCCACCTGCGGCTCCGAGAGGCTGAACGCGGCCACAGCTGTGCTTTGACCTAAATGCCACCGTTAGCGTAGCGACACCCGCACGGCCCCACTATGACCTCACGCTGCTGCGACAGGGTCGTCAAATGCATCCTCTGGGTACCTCGAATTCCACATCCAGCTAATTTGACCTAAATCTTTACATGTGAAATACGATCAGAGATTAATCAAGTCTTGAATTGTTTTAGAATTTGAATTATTTTGCACCTTTAACGTTCTATTTTCGCCTTTATGACCTTCCCTGACAGTTCCTTGCTACAACCCCCTCCCCCCATGTGGAAAAAAGGACGATGATAAATGGAGTTGACGCTCTTTAAACCGAGACGCTGTTAATGAGAACAAGAAAAACCTCTCATGAAAAGCTCGGTGAGTTCAGCTGCGGTCAGAGACTACAGCCCGGTAATAAATAGACGTATTTAAATGTGTCATCGTGCGTGAAGAATCACACGTGTTCGCCCGGATAAGAGAAAAAAAAAAAAAAAAAACAGGCGTCGTAATTAAAATGAGTCATCGCTTCTATAATTTAACAAGAGGCTGCACCAGGCTGTAAATCTGTAAAATGTATTACAACACAAGAGGTCTGCTTTAATACAGGTCATCACTTTCAGGACTATCAGAGGCGCAGCTTTGCTCTAACACAGACGCTGGCAGAGAAAGGATCCGTCCACGCTGATGAGGATTATGGGATGGCATTTGTCACGCCGGATAATTGGTCTCCTCTGCGCCGCTCCGCGTTTTCCCCCTCAGACTGTCCCTCTCCTTCTCAGAGATAATCTTCCTCCTCATCTTCACAGATCTCCTTCCTCCTGTCTCCACTTTGATCCGCTCCCTTCGCTCCCTGGGAGATCGCTCCTCGTCCTCCTCCACTAAGAACCTTCTCCTTCTGCCACAGATCTTAAAACCTCTCAGAGATCCTCCCACGCCTTTGTCTTGGGCCGAGGCGGTAAATATCTCACGTTAAATAAGAAGAAAACATTTCTTGAGGTTACCCTCGCTAACTATCACCTAAGATTTGTTTGTGAAGCGTAAACAAGTAATCAGTTAAACTTAAACACCGGGCGCGGACCACGCATCAAGAACCAGCCGTCAAACAAACAGCCTCGAAACTATGTTTGAACCATCAGAGCTAATGTGTCTGTGATAATTACTCCGCCATGACATCAGCACCTAAAGCCAGTAAAGATCAATGTTTCATGTCGTCGTGATTGAACGTGGGATGAATCTCTCTCTCTCTCTCTGTCGTGTGCTCAGGAGCAGATTAATTGCAGATTGCAGATTCATTTGCTGCCTGGCCCTGAACGCCACGCGTCCCCATTGATTAAAATTAGCCCGTGTTGTGTCGCGGCTCTGTGTCCCGTTAAACAGGGTAATTGATGGGGTTAGTCGCCTCGTCCTCCGTCCACCGCTCCCTCCTTTTCCTTCCTCCCCGTGTTCCCTTCGCTCCTAAACACTCCTGTTTGCCAGTGGCCCTGCTCCTAAATCACGCTCTTTCCAAGCTGTCTCCTCCGGCAGCACTGAGTGTGAGTGTGTGTGTGTGTGTGTGGGTGTGCGTGCACACTCCCTGCACACTCTGCTCCTGTATCCATTTCACACGCTGTGACATCACCGCCTGCCCGTGTTTCGGTCTGGTTTATTAAACCCGACTGTTATATAGTGTAGGTCAGTGTAACATGCAGCAAATAGGAAAATAATAAGGCGCAGCCGTTCCCGTGCCTAGCGTCGGCGGCCGGCTCTGATTTATCTGGATGCGTCGTGCAATTTCATTTAGAACGGGGGATTTCACCGGCGCGCTCGGACGGCTGTCGAGGGCCCGTCAGCCGCTGCCAGCTCTGTCACTCGTGCCCTTTTCAGGTTTGAAGCATCGCTGGCACAGATCATTAAAAGATCTATGAGCTGAAAGGTTATAATCATAGCGAGGGGTGTCCCCCCCCCACCCACCCCCACACCCCGGCATTACGCCGTCCCCTGTCAGGAGAGCTGGCGCGGCGCGTTTCGGCAAATGATTTAAATATTTCAAGCTTCCGTCTACTGACTTTCATTGGCCTAAAACAAACAGATTTACATGTCGAGGTAAAAGATCCGAGTTGACGATTTACCAGAGCTTTAAAGAGTCGTTCCCGTCTCTCAGGAGGTGGTGAAGACCAAAAGCAACAGAGCGCGATGAAGATAAAGAAAACCGGACTCTGTGAAATGTCGGCATTTGAAAGACATGCTGCCAGACTTCACCTGGATGAAATAAGGCCTTACGTCCCAATTTACAATCAAAAGTAACGGTCACGTTTCTCTCTTGTTGCTTCGTTTTTTTTTTCGATTTTCCGCCCACGTGTGGTTAGCAATTAGCGTGGCTAGCTGGCTTCGTTCCCAGTTCCACCACTGTGAGCCAGTCCGCTCTTTCAACGCAGCCTCAGAGAAAAGGTGGCCTCTAATAAAACACTGCCCACAAAGTTTGTTGAACACAAGTTCACTTCGCACATTTAAACTCGGGTTTGTTTTGTAGGGCAAGATAACAGCTACTGGTGCGTCTCCACTCTGTGGACGTCCCCGGCCGCTGCGCTTTTCCGACATGAATCGCACGCTGTTGCCCGGGAGACGGCGATAGCCTTAAAAAATTCTAATGAAAACTCAAGAGGTTTGATTCAAAACAGAAAACAGAAAAGTCCACGAGTGTCTGAAGTCCAGAGCCGATTCATCTGATGCTGAACATTTGTTATTGTCTCTTTGCCAAACATTCGTATCATTTCCAAACGGAACCTGCGTCTGTGAACCGCATCCAAACGAGGCGGGCGTCTCGTCAGTGCGAGGACAGGACTCAGCCTGTGTCCATCACAGAAGACATGTCCCATGACCCTCAGACAGCTCGGCAGCAGAGTGATTAATGCCTCAGACAGACGGAAGCTGTCTGACCGGTCAGCAGCGTCCGGAGCTCTGACACATTCTGACTCTGTTTATTTCACAGGGTGGACCTTGGTGACTCCAGGAGGCCGAGCTGCTTCACATGCACTGTCTGAATGACAGCTGTTACCTCTGAGACCTCCACACACACACACTCCTCGATCGTGCATCGATTGATCCCTGACCAACTCATTCTTGGTGGCTCAGACTCAGCTGGGGAGCCGTCGGCCTTTGTGAGGCAAATCCATCGCAACCCCGCCGGTTGCATCACCTCCCTGATGCAACCGCGCAAATTTGCCATCGCATTCTCTCTGATAGCAACAATATCTGAGGCGTGTTTGCAGGCTCGCTCACGAGACAGAGAAGACGTCAGAACAAAAAGAGGCACTTTTCATTTATATTGCATTCAACTCAATAATACATCAACCAGCGAACACAACAAACCTTTAGCCTCACAGAGCCATGGATTGACTCACTTGAAATGAATCAACCTTCTGACAAATGTGATTACCTTCTACTTGTTAATAATCTAATGAGACGGAGCTGTGAGGTTTTAGAAACATCTGGAAATGATGCAATGAAGTAAAGTCACGCGTTAAAAAGCAGCGCAAGATAGAAGACAGAGGAAGAGGAGGGCGTCAGACTTTGGATCAGAGCGGAGAGGATGAAAGACGGAGACCCTGTGGAGGCAGAAGGGGACAGAGTAGAGTCAGGGACAGCACATTAGTCCCACTTCCACTGAGCCATGACGACACACTTAGCGCCGGGACACGAAAACTGACACGGCGTCACTGGCAGCAATTATCTCAGCAGAAGAACGAAACCCAGAGTTTCAGCTCCTGATTTACACCAAAAAACTATTAATCAAACGGACGTCAGCTCAGTGCCGCGGCCGGGGGCCTGGGGCCGGGTTTCCACAAACTAAAAAGAGCGGGGATCTGATCTCTTTAGGGCGTCTGTCATTCCAGAAACGAGACGCACACTCGGCCAGCTCTTAAATATTTTAAACGGCAACTTAGCAAGAAAAGAAGAAAAAAAATAAGCTTCTATTCCTCCACAGGGGGATGTAAGATGTTGTGTGTGGGTCCAACTTCTGAATTCACTTTGCAGGAGGAGGCCCAGTCACGTTTATTTTATCATCTTAATAGAAACAAAACCACGCTTCTTCCACTCAACAAGTTAAGACAGAGCGGGTCGTCAGCCACGCTTCAGTCAAACACACGTGGTCTGAGCGCCTGTGGACCATCAGACCAGAAACTGAAGGATCGAGTCGGGAGCTCGAAATAAACTCCAGGTGAGAAGTTCAACCGGCACATCGCAACAAATCGAAGACAGAACGAGCTGCACGTGCAAACCTGCAGCCTGTGCGGCTCGGGTCAGGAGATGAAGCGAAGCCAGCGTCGCTAACTTTCATCGCGGCGTCGCCGGAGCGCAACGCTCGGTGGGAACCGCGCCGTCCCGGTGGCGTCTTGTGGTTTCTTTGAAACCCGGATTTACACAATTAAGGCGTGAAGCCGAGCGGGGGTGGCTGAACGTCTCACACTGGGGTTTTCAGTCCAGACGATTTGTTCACCTGCAGCCTCCTCCGAACGCGCAGGTGCTGCGGCTGCAGGCTGGAAGCAGCAGGAGCCACGGGCCGAGCATGCAGCACTGACGAATTCACTGCTCAGTAAAACATCAACATGACACCGACTGGCCCAGGGCACAGTCTATATATATACATATATATCTATACTGTCAGCATATGTGTGTGTGTGTGCCGCAAGCTTCGCTGGCAGGCTCTTGTCTTTGATATGTCACTCACCATGGGAGGGCTTTAATATTTTAATATTCCCACACACGCGCGCGCAGCGGTGGCCTGTTCAGTCTCTCTGCATCACACTTACAAGCAGCTCGCTCTTTTAAAAACTGTAAACCTGCACTGATTCAAACGTTCCCCGCAGCCGGAGACCGACTGAACTCGCAGCTCTTGGCCAATGTCCCGGTGTGTCCCAGTGTGTCCCAGTGTCCTCACGGTAAATGAAACGTTCGGCTGAGAGGAGGAGGAGGGGGGATTCTACGGCCGGACTCTGTTCCTAGGATCATTTGATTTTTGTGTCTCTTCAGGTAAAAAAGTCCAGGATAATACCTCAAATGTTTGTAGTATTCTACAGTATTTTATGTACTTTTGAAGTCAAAAATATTTGCGTTACTGTGCAAATTTCATTCCAACAAAACCTGAGGCTGCAAACCTGCATTTAGATTTAATGTGATGTATTATTTAATACGGATACTTAGGAATGACACCAGTGAGGAATGTCTGGAGTTCACTGTGTGTGTGTGTGTGTGTGTGTGTGTGTGTGTGTGTGTGTGTTCATTCGCTTGGCTGGCCTGAAGTGAAACAAGGAGACAAGTGGAGCGTGCTGGTGGCGGCGCTGGGCTGTCACTCTCTGTATCCCAGTCACACACTCGTCGGGGCGGCGGAGAGGAGCCGCTCTCGTGTGCCTCACACACAATGCTCTGCCTAATTAGGGCTGTAATGTGAACAAAGGCGGCGGCGCTATCTGCCGCAGCAGACCTCCGAGCGCTCGAGTTCAGACAGGAAACCTCTCAGTGAAGTCATGCGGGGCCTCCACTCGGCTCTCTGCCGCTCACACACACACACACACACACACACACAATCAAGCTCAGGAGGTCGAACAGCACGTCGTCTGTTTCGATGGAAGATGGGACCTAAGATTTGTGACGTAGCGCTTCGGTCAGCCTCTTCAGACGGAGCTATGACATCACTTTGTCTGTGTCAGGTGACCACAGAGAGGGAGGAGGAAGGCGAATTAACTTGCAGGTGAATCAAACTTGGTTCAGGGAGCTGCGTGATACACAGTTGGCAGCGGGCTGCATCATCTCTGACGCAGAGATGGAAATATGGTTGTGTAAGATCACATCGCGTCTGATCCAGACGCCAATCTCAGAAAGAATGAAACTCAGTGCATCTATTGCTTTGTTTACATTCCACATCCACGTCTATAAAATGAAAACGGCACGAGCTAGAAAGACCAGGGGGACGGGCTTGGTTAACTTTTTGGCACACACACACAAACGCGCACAGATACATTAACACACACATACTCACACACACACACACACACACACACACACGCGTCCCTGTCCTCCTGCCAGTAATGAAGCAGATAATAAGCTGCTTCACGCTCTGCTGTAGCAAAACCAAAATCAAAACAATGTTGATTTAAGAATCAAAATGCGTACACTCATGGGTTTTTCATCTTCCATGCTCCGTGACAATGATGAGGTAGAGCCTCCTTGTGTGTGTGTGTGTGTGTGTGTGTGTGTGTGTGTGTGTGTGTCGGCGCTGTATATCAGGAGCCTGAGGAGCAGGCAGTGGGTTTTTGCTTGGCAGCGTTGAGAATCCATTCCCCCTGCCTCCCGCCTCATTTCAGCTCTCCTTATTTCCAAGAAATGATTCTCTGACTGACTCGATGATGTCGTCACTGAAAGCAGTGTTTTCAAAGTTTGTCCTGCTTTTATTTTGGAAATGTTCTAAAGTTGTGAGAACCAACCAGGCCAAACGCTGGAGGCACACCGAAGCTCCGAGCGACGGAGAGTAACTGACAACCAGGAGATAACAAGAAGACGTGGACAAAGGGACAGACTGCGCGTGTCATTTGAGCCAGACGCACAACGTACTATTAGTCAAGCATCATTTCAACATCACCTTCAAACTGAAGGCGTTTTTTTTTTTTTTAAACAAACCATTCTGCTTCCACCCACCAGCAGCCACACACACTCACTGGGATAACTGGGATCCAGCAGCTCCTCCTCACCACGAGCCCACGCTCCGCACCGGCTAACGACTGCTTTCACAAAAAGATTTAATAAACACTATTTTCTTTGTTGTCTTTGATAACATCTCGATAAATTCCGATCATGTGTTCCATTTAACCCTTTATTGTGAATACATTTATAATAAATTCACTATTATTTCTTACTCACAGGAAGTAGGGTCAAGGGCCCTGACAAGTAAATAAACATTCATTTAAGAAGTCAGTGTTGATATCAGGGTGCAGATCAAAAACTGACAGACTTCAGATTGAAGAAGCTGCAGCTCAGATCACCAGAGGGCACATCAAGTGGTTTTTAACGGCCGTGACTCCACATTAAAGTTGTGAACATACACGCGCACGTGTTTGAACCGGTGGCCCTGACAAAAATAAACACGCAGTCATCGGGGGGGGGGGGGGGGGGGGGGCCCGGGGGGGGGGGGGGGTTGGTTGTTGTTTGTTTTCCTGTCATGTTTGACAGAGCTTTGATACGGTCTCCGGTATCGATGTCAGACATTTTAGAGACAGCGGGATCCCTCCTGTGTGTGGATCCTGACAGCGACGGTACAGTGATGAGCCAAATAACACTTGTTTGTGTGACCCCATTTGAAACGAAGAAACCCATCCAGGCTCGTTCTCGTCGCCCCGCGTCGTTGCAAGAGACAGAAGAAAGAGAGGGAACCTTCACACGAAGCTTCAGACGCGTCTCGCGTGTGCTTCTGTCGGATCGGCGAGGCTGTCCGCGGCCTGGCAGCATGTCAAGCTGTTCAAGACACGTAGATGCATGTACTTATACTGTGTATTTTTATACATCCGTTCATGTTTTCTCCTCATCTCAGTGACTTGGTGAAGTTTATTCCTGAGAAGTTGATTTATCTTAAGTTTCTTCAGTGGCAGCAGCACACAACTAAAAAATAGAAGGAACTGGGGATTCTAGGCCATTAAACATTTAGAATACATATTTCCTTTATTCAAGTTCTATAGAGTTGTTTGTCTTTTATTTATATTGAATATCGTTCTGTCAAATTTCCTACTTTTGTGTAATGTTGCTTCCAAGCAAACGAAACACAAGCTCCTTGGTGAATAAAAACCTGCAGCAGGAAAAAACTAGTTTCAAACATTCCATCCTCGAGTCGTGTGTGTGTGTGTGTGGGGGGGGGTGTCCCTCTCCAGCGAAGGTTTAAACAGGGACTGAATTAGAGGACGGACAGCTTTCAAGAGAGGATTAGGCTGAAGCCGGGTCTCCCAGGGTCATTATTCAATAACTAGAGAGTGGCATCAAGTCTGTGAAACCCTCGACAGTGGCTGCTCCGTCCCTGATGAAAGGACGACAGCTCACGAGCGCGTGTGTGTGTGTGTGTGTGTGTGTGTGTGTGTGAAGCAGCTGGGCAGAACAAGGATAACAACGTTCAGAATCAAGAATCAACAGCCAGTTTCTCTTTAGTCTAGTTTGGGGGACGGGCTCTGATTGACTGAAGCTGGGGCTCATCTAGAACAAAAAAAGCCACCGGCCCCACGGATGTGGAGAAGCTGAGACCTGGCAGCACCTTGAACATCAATCTTCACCACATGCACGCGTATCCCAACAGAAAATTACCACTTAGTACATCAGCATCCATCCAAACACTCAGAGCTGAGCAAACATCAAGTTAACGTCTTTTTCTTTTTTAAGCTGATGGGTGAACTTGTGACAAATTCAGCTGAAAGTTAAATACAAAGAAGATTCTCTGCTTTTGTGTTTCACTCCAGACAAAGTCTCATTTTAAGAGCCACTTCATTTCTGCTGGTCAGTCTGTCACGGGTGTCCGTTTTAGTCAAAGTGGAAGTGTAGACGTGACCTTAAAAGTACACGTTACATCGGCAGCCTCCACCTGATATTGCGCAACATTAAAACGTTGATAAATACCGAACGCAGGCTGAGGAGCTGGACTCATTCCTCACTGGTTAAGAGACAGACACATCACGCACCGTCCATCTACCGGCAGGTGAGACATCAACGTTTCCTCCTCAGCAGCGACAGCGAACTGAGCGGCTGCAACTGGGCTGGTCTTTGTTTTCCAGGATGAAGCTTCTCGTGATCTTTCTGGTGCTGTCGCTGGTCGTGGTCATGGCCGAACCCGGGGAGTGTTCCCGCGGGAGACTACGAGCCATGTTTCGTGCCGCCAAGGCTGCATGGAAAGGTAACACGCAGCTTAAAAAAAAAAAAAAAAGGATTTAAGATCCCCTGTGCTATTTTAGATTATTACATTTGTGTTTTAATTTGTCATAATCTTTTTCTTGATGAGAGATTATACATGTTTATAAACACAGTAATGTATAGAGGATTATGTTTTAAACATAACTACATATTTCATCCTCTCATCTGTTTAGCTTACAGGATGAAGATGTCCAACAGGTAATTAATTCACGTTTCAAGTCTATTTTTTATATTTTATGACGATGTGCTCCTCATATTTCAATGTCATATTATTAGGTGTATTTATATACATATATACATAAACATTATTTTAATTGTTATCATTAGTGTTGTTGTTAAAGTTAAAGTCACATAAACTTGCAGACCCTCGATTTTGTTGCGTTGAAGAATCCTGATACAACCAGTTATTGGGTCGATGTTTACGTTTCCGTGAGTCTTTCCTGAACCGCTCTCTTGGGCCCTCTCCTCGGGTTCAGACGCGCACAGCAGCAAAACGACAACGACAACCAGGCAGCTCCTCCGCCATACATTGAGGACTGAGGTTCATGGAGACGTCTTCGAACCCCGGCGCGCTGCGGGCGTCTCTGCCGCTTCAACTCGCCGCTGCGCTTTGTGCCACGAGGTCAATAAACAGAGGGATGCTTTTGGTTTGGGGGGAAACATTTACGATGGCTCGCTAATGCTACTTTCCTGTTTGAATAAAAAAAATTTTTAAAAAACCCTGCGCGTTGTTTTAAATCAAGAGCGAACAAGAAAAGCACGGGGGGAAAAAAAAGTTGTTACTGAAAGTGCAACCAAATGAAGATAAGGTGAATTTAAGATGTTCAAGTAACAGGAAGTGACGTGTTGATCACTGATTGAGGTTTTTGCACTGTAATGATGACTCGGCATTAAACAGAGCGGCTGCAGACGTCCTGCACACATGGCGGCGGCTGGTGTCTGACACGCGCAGGTCACGCCGACGTCACACGAGAGTTTAAAAAAAGAGAAAGAGAATTTAAAGACTTTAAATTATAAGAAGAAGAAGGAGTCTTTGGAGTTTAATGCCGCTTCACTCTCAGCACCCTCAGCAGCTTCGACCAACAGGCCAACACGCACAGCCATGCACGCCTGCAGGTGTCTCAAAGTCGGACAAACAGACAGAACCCGACCTGATGAGAAGCTTCAAAACGACGTCTCCAGGTGTGAAGCCTCCTGCTTCAGTCCAGGCCGAGAGCGGCCTTTTCTTTTCTAAAAGTACCGCATCATGTTTGTGTGTGCGACCAACACATTACACAACAAATGCCGACAGTTTGCGGCAGCGATCTTTGTAAACTCAGTGTGAAAAGTGTTTTAACCGCCCACGTGAAAAAACAGGAACGACTGCGAGGGACTCCACCGAAGTTAACCAGCGGAACGTTTCAGCCGCGTGAAGCCGCCACTTCTTCCTGTTCCAGGGACGGGAGGATTAGGAAATAACACGGAGGACTGAAGACGGTTCAGTACATGTGTTTTTAGCTGATGCTGTGAGTTTGGGTTCTTGGGAGAATCTTCGCGCTGCAGAGAGCGGCCTGAGCCAGCAGAGAGGGGCTTACGCCGGGATCACGCTCAAACCGCCGGCCCGCGGGCCCCCGGCGTCCCCCGGCGTGTCCGGATCATCCCATCCAAAAAAGAACCGTGCGTGTTTCAGTGTAACACGACTGGGAACACGTGTGTCTCAGATCAGGGCCTCATTAGCTCAGCGGGAGCGGCCCGACGCTGTCAGACACTCCCTGTGTCTCCGTTTCCTTGCGCCCGTGCATGACAAGCACCTGCGTGAGGACCAAACTGCAACATGGGGTGCGATGAATCGATGACACTACGTTGGCTGATATCCACAAAGTGCAGGGCAACAGAAACAGAAAAGGACATTTCTAGGAAAACAAATGGAATTAAATGAAGTAGAAGAGAACAACCATTTCCCTTTTTTTTTTTTGTGCCGCATGACTTTGCTCTTCACGTTAGAAGAAGAAGCGGAAGCAGAGCGCGAGGAAGTGAAGTGCTAACAGCTGCTAACACTGATACAGCAACGACTTTGCAGTGTCATCGGCGCGGTCAGATCAGAGACACCACAAGAAACACACACACACCTCACGCTGCCGCACAACTACACAAACACGCAGCCCTCGACACAAACAACCAAACTGTGAGAAGAGTTTGAATTTGTGCTGCAGCCTGCAGGAAAAAGACGAGCGTGAAAACTCTTGCGGAGAGGCAATGAGCGCGGCGTCTAAATTGACCTTGGGTTCACGGCTGAGATTGGATCAATAAACCATTTGGCCCAAATGAAAGGAGATCCAACGCTGGCCGGTTCTGCCGTTCTGTTCCTTAATATCACTTAATTACCGAGTGCGTTCGGTGGCAGATACAAAATGAGGAGGATCAGTCGGCCCTGCAAATATTTACATAACAGCCATTTGTCTCGACTCTGAATCAGCAGACAGGAATACATCATCCTGCAGCTGGATGTTTAAAAAAAACAACGCTCCCCCGGAACTGGTTTAACCATCATTTAAAAAAATTGTGTTTAACAATTGGGGTAAAACTTTTTTTTTTTTTTTTTTTTAATTGTTTGTTTTACTGTTAATCACAAAAGAGAAAAACGTGCTCTGGTCTCCTGGTGTAGGTGAAAACAAATTCAACGGTTTAATTAACTATCAGATTCACTGTCGCACCTATTGCTCAACAGAGGGGAGGACTCATCTCCACCTGCGATAACACGACGCGTTACACAACCCCTGAGTGTGTGTGTGTGTGTGTGTGTATATAAACAGTTGCCTAACTTCAGCAGAGACGCATTGTGCAGACACTCGGGAGGTAAGAGCGACACTTTCCGAATGATTTGAGACGATAAGCGAGCGTTCCGCTCTCACTCTGCGATGTCACACGCCGCTCTTTGCAGGATGAAGTGCGCTGCCGCCTTCCTCGCGCTGTTCTTGGTCGTCCTCATGGCTCAACCTGGTGAGAGCATCTTGGGGATGCTTTTCCACGGAGCCCTTCACGGTGCGCTCACCACACACACACACACACACACACACACGCTGTCGATGTGTTTGGTTTTCGCCTGCAGTTACATTTTGCGTTGGAACTCATTTGTTTGAATTTGTCGCCACTTCTATTTTTACACAGTTGGCAAGTTGATCCACGGGTAAGGACGTGTACTTCTACCCTCATTACTGTCTAGCCCTAACGTCATCACCATCGGTGCTGCTGTTGACGCCTCCTCTCTCCATCAGGCTGATCCGCAGACACGGCGAGGACGTGGAGGTCGACAAGCGCTCGCTCGAATACGAACCCGTGGTCGGTAACTTTGGCTGAGGGAGCCGAGGGAGGGAGGGAGTCGGGAGCGAGCCGACCCTGCAGGGACTCTCTGGACCACATGAAATGCTTCTTGCTTCTTAACGAAATTAATCAAACATTTACCCACCATAGCAGCTGAATCTATGTCATTTTGCATTTGAATAAAACTGGATTATTACATCCAAACATTTCTCTGCGTCTGATTTGATGACGACGTCTACTCAGAAATAAAACAGTTTTACACTGGTCCCAATAAAACACAATAGAATATATTTGTTGTAATAATATTTAGTGTAATTAAATATGAGACTCTAAGTCTGTATTTTCTGGACTATAAGGTGCACTTAAAACACGGCGCTCTGTCAAAATGTTTGAGTACGACTTTGGTAAACTACAAAGACCAACAGGCCAACACGCACAGCCATGCACGCCTGCAGGTGTCTTAAAGTCGGACAAACAGACAGAACCCGACCCGATGAGAAGCTTCAAAACGACGTCTCCAGGTGTGAAGCCTCCTGCTTCAGTCCAGGCTGAGAGCGGCCGACGTGTCACAGACGGGGATGATGCATCTCTCTCTCTCTCCCTGTCGCCTGCAGACGGCGCAGAGGGCATCGCGGCCCCTGCTCTGAAAATGACGCCTGCATCCGAGAGAGGACAAACACACGGCAGGCGGCGAGCTCGGTTTGTTTTGGGGCTCCGCTTAAAACATATTGATCGGAAATGAGATGTGGTCAGAGGAGGGATGAGGGTTAGAGCCGCGTGTGTGTGTGTGTGTGTGTGAGGGTCGACCGTGTCACCGGCAGTGGTTGTTTACCTAAAGGCGATTGCCGGCCTCACACACAAGCCCCAGACAGAGACACGTGGTAAATAATAGAGGAGCTACGACAGAGGGCAGACGCGCACCAGCTCGCCTCAGCGCAAGGTTAAAGGCGGCTGTGGGTGTAACGGGAGAGCGCCCATCTGCATCTCAGATGTACGAGGGCCCTGCGCCGGTCGCTGACAGCTCAGTCGATGCGGCCACGCCACCGCGGAGTCAGGTGACTCCCACTTCCTCGCGTTACGCGCTCTCGCCACTCATACGCCGGCGGAGATCGGGTGTGATGATAGCAATCATGTGGTTTTCTCAGCAAGACACAGTGTCAGCGCATCATATCAGGGATTCATCACTGCTCGTCGCCTCATCAGGGACGAAATGAAGACGGGAAAGACATGTCCCTGGAACCGAGGACGCCGCGCCTAATAAAACCAATCTGACAGAACACTTTGGAAATCAACGGTTCGTTATTAATCTGCGTAAAAAGCAACAAAGTCACGAGAAAATGTCTTTTTTTTTCAAAAGACATTCTGAAGGGTTGCCAGGCGCCAGACTAACGCCTGCTCCTGTGTCAGGCGTTAGTCTGGTCCGCGCAGGCCTCCGACTCAGACATCAAACCCGTAGAGAAGGAGAGGCTGTGATCCTGGTGTCACGGCGCCGGATCTTATTACGAACCTCATTACGCCACATGGCAGATGTTTTAATCAAAAGCTCATAAAAAAAAAAAAAGAGACAGTCACAAATCAGGGTTAAGACCTGCTGCTCCCCCGCCGAGGATTAAACCTGTCGGCAGAGGTCACGTGACCGCCGCCTGGTTGAATTAAAAACGATCTTCAACTCCTTCATTCATCCCGATCCTTTAAATTAAATCATGTGTCAGTCCGGTCCGGATTCCGAGCCGCGGTTTGCTGCGGCTGTATTTACAGGTAAGACGTCCCATCAGCCCCTGGGAGTGTTTTACTGTAGACGCTTCTAAAAATAACCATAGATGCATTTCACACAACGTCCATTAGTGTAATTAGAGCTACTCAAAGGAATCAGAGCTGCGGCTGATTAATTCAGTTTTTTGTTTTTTGGTTGTTTTGCTGCTGCGGATTTAAAGGCAGAGAAACGTGCCGAGGAATAAAAAACGTTTGCAAGAAGAAAACTTTCATTAATCAATGAAAGTTTAAAGCACGGACTGTAAATAAAGACGGACGACACACTCCTCTGCATCGCCCCCTGGTGGCAGGCTGCAGGCGTCAGCCTTGAACCCTCCTCCGCGTTAACTGGACGTTTCCCGGACGTTTCCGACTGTTTCTCCGTGCAGTCGGCAAAGTGATATAACCGAGGCAAACGCACGTCACATGGAACCGAAGCATAAAAAGCAGACGGCCTGAGGTTTAATGAATAAATTAAACATCTGTCTGATCAGATAACGTCCCGGCTCCAGCTGCGAGGACGACGGGAGGTGAGGGAATACGTCTGCGGTCTGAGATCATTAAACACGCGACACATCCCAACGCGGGAGAATGAGGAATTAGATTCAGGGCGCGATTTCATTATGTTCTCCCCCCGCCACAGTAAGCAGAGACCTGTGGGTTGTAGGGGCCAATATTAGTTAAGTATTTATTTACAGATCCTGGCAGAGCCGCCCCGTGAATAATTCATCTTCCATGCTCAGAGGAGTCTGTTGACAAGACAGCCTGACGCAGGAGAAAGGAAATCAATGCAGCGATGATGGGCAGCAGACTCCAGCAGATCTGCTCCTGACCTGCGTCCACTGAGTGTGTGTGTGTGTGTGTGTGGTTACAGTAGTTACAGCGCAGCCCTATGTAAAGCGATCAGGTCTGGATGTGCTGATCGGAGCGAAACAGTGTCCGTCGAGGGCAGACAGTCCACGGGGACACGTCCTCCCCCCACGTTGTCCCTGCTACCGGCTGAAGACGGTAACTCTAGTATGTTCTTCGCCCACGAGCGGTCCAGCGCCTCGTCCTCCTCGCCTCCACGCGTCTCATTCAAAGTCTCTGTCCTTCACTAGAGCCCGTCCCGTCTCTAAATGTGTCTTGTAAAACGGCCTGAAGGCGAATATCTCGCAACATCACTTTACTCGCTCATTGAATCTGTAAACACTTCTCTCCTCGTTTCCTCGTTCTCATCACTCACTCAACGTCACCCCCCCCCCCCCCCCCCCCCCCCCCCCCCCCCCCCCCCCCCCCCCCCCCCCCCCCGAATCTGTAAACACTTCTCTCCTCGTTTCCTCGTTCTCATCACTCACTCAACGTCACCCACCCCCACCCCCCCTACACACCCACACACACCCTCTCCCTCCTCCATCGCTCCCTCTCTCCTCCCATCCTTTAAATCTTCTCGAGTACAATGAAGACAAACCGTTCGGAGGTAATTGAACACTAACACGAGCCAGAGAGAGATGAATGAAGGCACATTGCCAGTGGAGGAGGTCTTTGCTCGGCAGAGTCAAGTGAGATCTGATCTGAAGAACAGAATATCAAACATGAAATGAATCGTTTCTTTACTGAACCCTGTTTTTAAGGTTTTAATTTGAAATCGTTTCCTCTTCAGTTTGAAATAATCAAATTAAAATGATGTTTTCAACGTTTCCCATCACCACTCACTGCTGAACACCTGCATTAACCTTTACCTGTTATTGCTGCATCGCCGGTACGTTTGAAAACTACTGGGCCGGTTTCCACTAAACTTGACAAGGTTTTATGAGGACGTGCACTTAAGGTATGTTTCCTTCACTTTTTTTCCTTATGAAAAAACATCATTTCTTCTCTATATTTTTATTATACGCAGGTGGAAAGCATGCGGAGGACTGTTGGGCCTTGGTGGAACTATGCGCTCTCTAACCTTCCAGGTTATTATATGAAATCTCTTTTTCATTTCTGACTCATCCCTCGACTTCTGACAGAGACGCCTGTGCTGTTTGACAGATCACACTTCACACACTTCCCTCAGTTTTTTTTTTTTTTTTTTTTTCCTGCTATTGTTGGAATGTTTTGGGTTGAGCATTAACGCCTAAAATAAAGACATGAATATGGAAATGCAGAGAGTGGAAAAGCGACATGTGGAGGAGAGGTGCAGCCGGTTCCTCAACGAGAGTGGAGGAAGCGGCGGCGGGTGTGCATGAGCTGTAATAGGCATTTTCAATTATTTTCTGAAGTATGAAGTGTGGAGTAGACAGAGGAACTAAAGGAGGGAATAGAGACGATCCATCAAACAGACAGTCCGAACAGTCGGAGCAGGAGGGAGGGGAAGGAATCAAGGAAATGGAAACTACCTCATATGAAGCTGAACACCTTCCCACAAGTGGATTTTATTTGCCGAGACGTGTCACTACACAAGAAGAGCGCCGGAAACTCCAGGTTCACGCCGCCACACCGTTTCTACAATTGCCAGCTGTTCAGAGTCCATCTCAATCTTTAAGCGATTGTTTGGGGGTTTAAAAATAAAAACGTCCTTTCCACCAAATGGCTGTTTAAACCGGAAGTGACCAGACTTCTAACATAAACCCTTGGGGCTACTCAATGAGGCCCTAAGGGCCGGTAACCACGCTAAAATGCAGAGATTAATTTTCTAAAGTTCTCCGTTTGATCAGTTAATTAACTGATTCATTCGTCTTTAAAGAGTGGAACATCAAACTGCCGTTGGGATGACATCACTCCTCATCACCACGGAACATCTGGAGCATCTGTCCAGTCTAATAATCTGAGCTGCATCTGTCAGAACGTCTCCACGTGCGACGGAACGCCTTCTGCTCTGAAAGTCGTCTTCTCCTTTGTGGAGCTCGTCACGGTGACGTCTCACCTCAGAGAACAAAGCCGGCTGGAATCACACAGAGAACAGGGCGGCTCCAAAAAAGCTCTGATCTGATTTTGAAAAAAAAAAAAAAATCAAAAAAAAAAATCAAAAGCCGAGTGATTCCCAGAGGAGAGGAGAATTAGTTCTGTGTAGTTTTTTAAAGCCGGAACAATATCATGTATTTCTACATTAGAAATCCACCAGGGAGCTGCAGGGGCATTAGCTGCTGCTCACGCTCTGCAACAACATGCAAATCGCTGGCCTCATTCTGGGGCGGCGGTTTGGAAATAGCATTGTTAACGTGTGTGTGTGTGTGTGAGGTGATGTCATCAATCATCTCCTAACGCAGCCGAGCAGCCGCAGCATTAATTAACGAAGTTTACCGGAACACACTTAAACCACTTCACGCTAAACTGGGAGCGTGTGGGTTCTCCCAGCAGCAGCCTGGGAAACCACGGGAGGAAACATATTGGATTCATTCCTTTTGACTCTTACTGGAAACCAGTCTTCACGTTTAATGAGTCTACACAGCTCGTTTGTTTAAGTTAATTCCGATTTTTGTTTGTTTATTTATTTTGACTGATTTATGGCAGATTAATGATGACAAAGCTATTTTATTTTATTCTCTGGAATATTTCATCATGAGCAGGATGCAGCAGCCTTGGCGGAGGTGTGCGCTCTGCTGACTGAAATGTTTCCATTCTTTCGGCTTCATTTCATTTCCTGTTCGTCCCTCAACATTTTTATTTTCATTTATTTGTAACAAGCTGTAGAATTAATGTGTTTTGGGCATCTGATTTATTTTATTTTCTGATTTATTTCCCATATGTGAATGAATAAACTAAAAGTCTTATTCCCCAACTTTGAACAATAGCTCCGACATAAACTTCATCATGTGTAACGTGCGGACAAAAGTCGTCTGACAGACAGAGACGATCCTCAGAGGTAAAACCAACAGTAACGTCGAGCATGACCTCGTTCGTCATCATAGAAAAACGAAGCTCCGCCATCATGGAGGAAACGAGGCGACGTTCCTACACGTCTGTGCATCGACCGCAGCAGCGGCCAGCCAAATGTCTTTTGAGGACATTTTTAAAAGCAGAATATCTGTGTGTTCTCTCTGCAGCTCTGGTGCGGCGGAACAGCCTCGTGCAAAGAAAGGAAAGCGTTCTGATCCATCAGTGTGTCTCTGAACTGTAATGTCCTCGAGCGATGCGGAGGCACATTGGTTTGAGTGGCGCGGGGGGGGGGGCGAACATGTCGGAGGGGACGGTGCCATCAATCAGCTCATAATCTGAGAAGGCACACTGTCAATGTCAAAGCAGAAATAAACACGACGGACGCGATAACACAGCAAATGCGCTTCGACGATACGGAGCCGCGGCAGAATCCGTTCGGCTAATTTATTCTGCGGCGTCGTTACAAACCAAACATCGGTGTGGGCCGTGCCGAGGAGACACGTGAGGGACGGAAATAAAGAGGCGAGGAGGTCGAGGCGGGGGGAACAAAGGAAATGGAGAAATGAGGCTAAAGTCACCGGAGGGGACACACGACCTTCAGCAACTATTTAGAACACGGACGGACACGAAGCAGACGCTGCTGTTTGGTCTCCAGAGGAGCGCACGTGTCCGTCAGTCACCGGATGTACACTGGCAGGGCCGTGCACGGCAGCATGCACGCTCCAAACTGCCGAGTCCAACTCTGAGCTGCAGGAGATGGTTGGTTTTCCAACAGTCGTTGGCCTCAGCTCACGTTGTTCTCAGAGGGAGTCCAGGTGTAAGCGAAGGAATATTTTGCTCAAAGTTAAATAAGAGAAAAAGTTTTTTGGGAAGATGAGCAAACTTCCGCAGAAAAACCCCTGTATTGGACTGAGACCGGTGAGATTAAGCGGGTGCAGCCACTCGAGTCCGAGATGTCCGTGAGTGCAGGATGTGGTCATGTGCCCATTTGGAGGCTTTTACAGTGAAATGAGCAGAAATAAAAAATCATATTTCCTGAGTGAGTTGGCCTTATCTTCATATTTAAAGCAACAAGGGAGCAGCAGATTCGCCCAGATTCTCCGGCGGGCGCGGTGCACCCGGCCGCAGACGGCTGCCGGCGGAGCGGCTCTGCTCAGGTGCGGATTAAACGTCTCGCATGAACAAACACTCGCATTGCAAAAAATAAAAAATAAAAAAATAAAAAATAAAAAAAATTGCGAGGGAAGTGACCCATATTCTCCAATCAGCTTTTCCCGGACTGGAAACAAATTTGAGCCGCGGACTTTGTGGGTGTTCGGACGGAGCGGCTGCTCCTCAGATCTCAGCTCCTCGTCATCAATCTGCAATCGAGCAGCAGAGCAGACGGATAAAGATGGTGGCCGTCGGAGCCCCCCCCCCCCCGCTGCGATGTACTCTCTTTTCCTTCCTCTCCGACTGCGCTGGCAGCAGCCCATGTTGACTTTCAGATGTACTGAAGCGTGGAATGAGTATAAAGGAAAGTAATGATGTCCGCGGGCCGGTTATCTTTCAGCGCCACATCCAGAGGAAGTGGAGGGCCGAACGCGCTTTTAGTGAAACAGCATAAATTAAGATACAGGTCAGACGTAACGCTTGTAATTACTTCCTTTTAGCCGGCGTCAGACTCTAGGTGCGGCCTCTCTCCTTAATAAAACAGAGTCCAACATCTCAGCGCTCAGCCCCCTCGACGACTCCAGAGTGTTTGTGGCCATGAATATATGCACACTGCGTCCTCGTGTCCCCGAACAACCTCGTCCCTCCGCCCACCGAGCGCAACGCTAATCCAATTGGAGCTGACTTTGCCATTAAACAATAATCAAATACCTTTTTCCCCCCCCACTCGCTGCCTCCACGTGATGGCGAGCGTGCGGCGGCAGCGGCAGTCGTTCTCAAAGTGATCCCGCCGTGCACGTGTCTTTGAGCCCGCGCGCGTTAGAAAGACAGACGAGCTCGTGGCACGACAAGCGCGTCCCCGGCCGGCCCACGATCAGTTCTTCAAGTCACACGACCTGAAGCTGTGCCGTCGAATTCAACTCAACATTTACGAACATGCGGTCGAAGTATTCCTCTGTTTGCTCCTCGCAGCTGGAAACGCGACCTTCCCCATCAACACTCGCGTTGAAATCTAAAAAGGCCCCATTTTGTTTAGAGATATTTTCAGAATTTGAAGCCGAGGACGAGCCGCGACACAAATGTGATTTTCTGTGTAATTCTGACTCGAGCTCGTTTTGATTACACCCTGTCACAATGAAGTGGTGCGCCCTGGGAGTTCTGTCAGGTGTCATCGGCAACTTTGCCACCACGCAGCAGCAGCAGCAGCAGCAGCAGTGTGTGTGTGTGTGTGTGTGTGTGTGTGTGTGGGGAGCAGATGGTGTTTTTGGCTGTCATCAAAGTGGCAGTTGAGATAACAGAAATTCAGTTTGCTGATTATTTAATAAAATGTTGAGGGCAGAATCAAGACGGAGTGCTGAAAGGTACAAATAATAAATGATGGGATGTTTACACCGCGCCGCAGATGTTATACTAAACCTCTTCTTATTACTTTGAAGGCGCTGTGTGAAAGGTTACCTGCAGCACTTCCTGTTTCACGTATGCATTCATCGTTCATGAGTTATTTATTAACGTGTGTGTCGTTTAATTGCCAGTGAACTGAGGTCCGTCACAGAAACTCCTCCCAGCTCAGAAAGCAGAAAAGAGCCTGTTAAATGAGAAGCAGTATATTTTTATGGGCCTCCCCCCTCAGGACTAAATCGGATAAATCTGCTGAACCGATCCCAAAACCAGCGACTCCAGAGTGTGTGCCATCTTTAGATTAACAGCGTCTATCGATTTCCACATAAACATGCTTATCTCAGCCGTGTATCTGCGGCCGAGGTTTCCGGTGCCGCGCGTCGAACGGCGTAGCAGGAGAAAGGATAAAACCTGGAAACGATCATTGATTTTACCGCTGGAATAAAACGGACTTAAAGAACGTCGCGGTTTCAAACTAACGGCCGCAGTGACAGCGAGTCCGGCTAGAGCAGGCAATTGTTTGACTGCGATGACATCAAATATGGCCGTATAGTAATCAGACGTTAAAATACCAAGGTTCCCCTAATTGACTCGCGGACAGAGACAAACAGATTAAATGATTACACAGACGGTAAACAGTCACTTTACAGTGGTCATTAGATAAATGTGGTGGGAGCTGCATGACGTGAGAGCCTCAGAGGAGGAGGCATTAACCTTAAACTGATATTTAAATGTCAGGGCTGTGTGTGTGTACGAGGAGAATATTCATTTATAGATATGCGTGTGTAAATATATATATATATATATATATATAGAGAGAGAGAGAGAGAGGGAGAGAGAGCCAATAAAGCCTCGTCCTTCCAGCTGCATACTTCATCAGATGACCCAGTCTGAGACGACTGACGGTCACAATATCGTCATCAATTAATCCCGATGAGCAAACTCTGGGATCCATCCGTCTCATCTTCTTATCGCACCTCTCATGTTTCGGGTTATTTCCCGTCTGCGCCAACAGGGCAGTGAGCAGGTAACTGGGCCGTGAGCGAGGGGAGCAGGGGGGTCCAGGTGAGAGGCCCGTGGCGCCAGCTGGACGTCCAGATGGTGACTGGGAGTCCTGGGAGGAGTCCAGGTTAAACGTCCAAACCTTGGGACGCGGGACAGTTTGTTTACTCCGCTCGGTCCAAATCTACAAACGACTCAGCGTGTCCACATCCGTCCTGATAATTGAACTTAATTCCGCACGGCTGTGGAGTCGGTGACAGACAGCGAGGGGGCGGAGCCAGGAGGGCAAAAATCTCACTGTCGAACAGCCGTCCATCCAACCTGCAGAGCCACAGTGAATCGCTCAGGCCCACTGCGTGAGCCCCCCCCCGCCCACGCAGCTGCAGCCAGCAGCAGCACCAGCCACAGAAAGGTGTCCCACACGTTCCAGCACGCTTCACCTGCCAGCAGCTCTGCACGGGCGGAATCCATTAGAGCGCTTAGACACACAGCAGACGCGCATTATTCAAACAACGAGCCGGCGGAAGGGAGGAGACTCTCTCTCCATACGTAGATGAAAGTCGTATTTTACAGATTGATTCTCCTAAAGACTTCTGTGGGAAGAATCCATCAGAACGCCACGGTGGGAGAATTGAGCGGCTCTGACGCGGCGGTAGATCACGCAGCGGCCTGAAGCACGCCGAGCGCCGGCGTCTCAGGTGAATCTTTGGCTTTTATTTACGACGGCGCGGCGAATGGATGAAGTGATGAAGTGGAGGTAGTTTAATGTGTGTGAGGTAATGAGCAACACACAGAGGAAAATGCTGCAGCAGCGCGTTTCCAGAAGAATCAATATACGATCCCCGGCCCTATAGAGAGGCGGTCCCTCTGCAGGTTCCTCCACGCCTCAGATCTGCGTGTACAGTACATGTACACGCAGTACACCCAGCTAAATATCGCAATCTGGTCAGAATCATTCAGCGCTGCAGACGTCCTGCTGAACAAACCCAGGTCTCTGTCTCGGCCTCAAATATCAAGATGAATATTCAGAGATTCTGCAGCAGTTTTTTTTTTTTTATCCATTCCATTAAATCAGCTGCAGCAAACCCGAATAAATGTAATCAAACGTACGCTGCTGTAAAATCTAAGTCTGTTTTAATACTCTCACACCTCACACAGATGGCCGGGGAGTGTGTGTGTGTGTGTGTGTGTGTGTGTATGTGTGTGTCGGGGAAGTGTGCGCTCAGCAGGTTACTCTCTGTCTGGCGACCGGCACCCACGGGTTTGACAAATAGGATCTGGCCCAGTGGAGCTGCTTATTAGCAACATTTGTATGGGACCTCACCTGTGTTTGTGTGTGTGTGTGTGAACGCGTGTGTTTGTGTCTGTGAGTGCAACGCTTAACATTTGAATGTGATCTAGGGAGCTCACCTTTGCTCAGCAGACCTGCAGTCAGCATTTCTCCCACATGCAGGCTCACTTCCTCAGGTTGGCGAGCAGCTAATGTTCCTTTAATACCTGCGACGGCTGCAGCCCTCACACTGGCGAGAAACTTCTCTCCAGATCAGCGTTTCACGAAACCCGGGGAAACGTCGAAGCACCCCTTCAGGACGGTGCAGAGCAGAGACCCACACACACACACACACACACACACACACACACACCCGGAGCAGCTCGGGATTAACTGAGGGCGATAGTTTGTTCTGAAAACCCTGAACTGGCTGCAAACCGCTGAGAGCCTGAATATAAACGTGCGCCGTAGATCCTGGGCCTTAAAACACCAGGCTCCTCTTAAACTGACACTGTTATGGTTTTTCAGAGCTTTCCCTTTTTTTGTCCTATTGATTTTTTTTGTGCATGTAAAAGTTGCGCTGAGATACAAAAGGCCAAAGTCTCCTCACTCTCGCTCACGTCCCTGCTCCTGAACGCCTCACCAACAATCACAAGTGGACTCCGGAAATACACACAAGACAAGACACGTCGAAGAGAAAGATTCAATAATAATACAATCACAGACTGAGGCGGAGGTTACCTCCTGTAGCAGAAATAAACACATTTTAAATTATAATAAAAAAAGAAATGAGCAAAGTCATTCTTTTCAAATGTTTGTTTCAGCTGCTGTGGTGTTTAACACTGTGGGTCTGTTGATGTGCAGGAGCCGAATTAAATCATCAGCCGAGGCCGGGGAGGGAGGGGGAGGGAGAGAGGGAGCTGCACCATTAGGTTAATGAGCTATGAAATGAAATGTAGTTCTTAGCCTGCAGCCCACAACCTCCTAAATATCAGCTAACACGGTTAATGAACTTTACACCATCATCAATTACCTGCACCGTATAATGGCCTGGTAGGATTTAAATATGGAGGGGGGGGGGAGCGTCGTAACTGTACCTGCAGGTGTGTGTTCCATACATTTAACTCAGGAGGTACTTAAGACCACAGTCCTACAGAGACTGAAGCTGTTGAATACATATGGACTTAACACGAGACCGAAACGAGTCGTCCAATTTATTCATCTTCCAACATTTAAAGTAACTGGGTACTTGATTACTTCAAAGGTTTTACATGTTCAGGCTTAAAAATAAAATATAATTGCTTAAATCACTATAGAGGACATTTTCCATATAATGAGAATAATAATAATAATAATAATAATAATAGTGTGTGGAGGAGGAATACTTGAAATAAGTATTAGAATTAAATAGATGCTTTATCATTATGTTAAGTCAAGAGTCAAGCAGAGGAAGCAAACTACTGAATAAACATACTTAAATGAAATATAAAAACAGTTGAGCTCCAGAAATCGATTTTCATCTGTGAGATGATTAAATTAAGTTCATGTGTGGGCTGAAGTGGCTCATTTGAATTTTACAATTTTGAAAAAGTGAAAACATTTACAGTAGTAACGGGTTTTTTTTGTTTGTTTGTTTCCGTCCCCAAACACATGAAAAAGCTCGAGTGGAGGAGAAAACCCAGATGGCGCCGAGACAGACTGTTAATTTTATTAAACGCTTGTCTCTGCGGCTGAACTCGCTCGGCATCGCTCTCCGCGGCAAACAAAACCATTTGCAAAACAAGAATCTGGCAACATTTCACAACCACAAACAGCCATGGGATCTCTCAAGAGTAAATACAGCCACACACGCAGCGCCGCTCGCCAAAACACACTCCACCCCCCCCCAACCCCTCCACATTGACACTAACGCGCAGTGAAGACTGTTGGGCGCCGGAGTCCGATACACTCAACAGTCATCTCGGATCAAATCAGACGGCCTCAGCTGCGGCCCGCCGCGGCGCCAGCAGGGAAGTGGACACAGAGAGATGTGCAAGTGTCGGACTCCTGATGCGCGACAGAACAGGTTCGTCAGGTGACCGGGCGGTCACCGCGGCGACCCATCTGCTCGACGTGCAGAGAGCAGGAGAGCGGCTGCCGGAGGTCCGACAGCTCCTCCGGTAGAACCATCTACGGGGCGATGGAGCAGAGCACGGCTTCCTCTGGGTCCGTTTCACTTGAAGGTACATTAATTCTCCTCACCGTCCGAGCAGCGCGCACGTGAACACAGCCAGTGAGAGCCATATTTCTGTCCGAGCATCATCGATGTCGCCGTCTAAAGCGAGGCTAAACCTGGGGTCGGGGGCTCTGACGTCATCCTAATCGCACGTTTGATTGCCTCATCCTCCCGTCACACACTGGAATTGGAAACGCTCAAGCGTCTGAACATTAGGAGAACAAAACAGCCCCCAGACGATGGCCAGGCTGCGCTGAAGGAATCGTTTAGCGAGGTGCTGCCGCCGTGGGAATGAGCCGATGGTCGTCTGATGACCCGCACCCATCCGCTTTATTCAGCCATGCTTGTTTTTACAGCCCTCCCCCACCACAAACCGCCACAGAAACCTGTCAGCTGCCAAAAGCCTGGTATTTATCGACATTAACCACATGAGCTGGAGGATTCTGGGAGTTCTCAGAGATTCTTCAGAGGTTCTTCGCCCCCTGCTGCTCACTGACAAACAACCAATGTAAAGAACAGTTTCGTCAGGAAAGCCGTTCTGAAACCTGAGCGTGGAGAAATGAGGAGACAGGTGTCGAAGACGCCGTCACTCAGAATGTAAATTCCTCCATTTGAAAATGACACCGTGGACTCCAGGGCCTTTGGGCGATTCGCTTTTCACAAACGCCTCTTTTCACCTCTACAGGGACGCACCTCCATGTAAAAGTGTCTGTGTGAGGCAGACACACACACACACACACACACACACACACACACACACACACACACACACACACACACACAGCTCCCTGAGCAGTTGACTCTCAGGCCAAACGCGATTGTTCGAGGCAGAGCAATTGGAACAATTGTTTGGACAGTGTGTTGAGATATAATCCCTTCATCTGGACCCTCTCTCCCTCTGTTTTCATCTCTCTCTCACACACACACACACACACACAGAGGAAACGGGTGTGTGTGTTTCTCTCTCTCTCTCCGTCACCTTCCTTTATTCACAGCTTTAACTCATCTGCTCCTCTGTGGCTGCCCGGTCCCTCAGATACGAGATCAGTCCGAAAAGCACAACAAAAGAAAGACAGTAAAGCCGGCGGATGGACCAGAGCTTCCACCGACTTCACTGGACGATTCACTCCCCCCATTTAGAGCAGTTCACCATTAACAGAGCCATTCATGTCGGTTTGTGTTATTACTTCAAAAAGTGTCCATGCTCTCATCTTCAGAAAACCTTTACTTGCTGCCATGATAGGAGCAAAAACTGAAGTATTTATTGCCTTAGCCATTAAATAATAATTTATGTAAACATCGTGGGAATGTGCCCACGTATGTTTTTGTGTTGCCGTCCCCATGCCCTCTTGAGACAACAAACCAAGCCGACCAAGGTGCGCAGGAGAACGATTCGCCGCAGAGAACGAATGCATTTTCAAAAAGAGACGCGCCGCCTTCAAAGAGACCCAAGGACAGACAGAGACAGAGAGGGAGCGAGGACAGACAGACGCGAAGATAATAAGATGTAATGTGCCGCCGTCCACCTGGCGGAGAGAACGTCAGCCCTGGCAGCAGCGTGACGAGCCAACAAACCTTGTCCTAATAAACGTCACATTTCCATTTTCTTCAAACACGTCCTCTGCCGTGCTCGTAAAGACAAGTCGTAAACAGTCCCGAATAATGAAGAAATCAAGTTTTCTCAGACTTGCTCCGACAAAAAGAAGACGCTCAAGAGTGACAGCATCACAACATCAAAAAGCCCCGCCCTCAAACTGACAGACGACACTCTGGAACAAATAAACCCCGCCTCCTCCACCTCAGCAGGAAGTAAGAATACTCATAGCTCATTCAGTTTATTAAAGATGTTTCCTGAAGTTGGTTTTGATTAACAATCATAAACGTGACACGTCCAAACATCAGCGTTCAGATTCTCTGCACACACACACACACACGCACTACGTGCACGTGAGATGTTCTTATTTATGGAAATGTTTTGAAACCCCCCCCCCCCCGCCTGATGATGATGTACCGTATACTTCTTACTCCATGCTGTGCACGTGGCTCGGTGTCCCTTAAAAGAAGATGAAGACGCGCTCGCTGATGCTCTGCATCCATGTGACGTGACGCCACCGTGCAGCGGGGAGCTAAAATAGCTCCCGGCTTCATTAGGGGGGAGAAACCTGCTTTCTGCTTTAATGAGACTTCCTGCAGCTCTGAGCAAAATACGGCGTGTGTGTGTGTGTGTGAGGTATGAGATAGAAGGACCTAACAGCAGGGGGGGTGATGAACACACACACACACACACACACCTCTGTTAAGAGTATAGTTCGGTAAATGATGTCACACAAGCTCAAACCTCAGGGTCACTCACACACACACACACACACACACACACACACACTTAGAGTCTAAATGAAATGTGATTGTGTGTCTGTGTGAGTGTGTTGCACTGACACTCAGCGTTCCCGTCCCCGTGTAGCGGCGGCTGCTGCATTGTGTGCCGTACAATAGCGATTAGGAGAGCAACAGAGACAGAGGGAGAAGCCAGAGGATCTTATTGTGCGCTCCAACAATGACATTTCAGAAGAAGGAGAGAGAAACAGAGAGAGATAAAGAGGTTTTTAATCATCTGAAACCATTTAAAGGGATGAGCTCAGAACAGAGGAGATCGATTGGATCTGTTGGGAATCAGAACCTGATGGGGTTTATTTGGGCACGGACTGGAATGTGCTGGGATTTGGCTGAAGGCTCCGTTGTTCTGTGTCTGGTTCATGAAGGTTTTTGGTCACTGTGACACTGAACCACTTCATTTAGTTCCCAGTGCAACGTGAAGTCAACAGCAATTGGTGCTCTAATTACATTTAATTACGTTTAGGTTTTTTATCCCTTACACTCAACGTTTATCTTCCCCTAATGCCTCAGAGCTCCTCTCTGTCCTCTCTCCGTCTCATCTGTTATCTCCATGCCGATGTCCTCTAGCCTTCATTACCCTAATTGTGATTGTCTCAGGATTGACTGTCCCACGTCATCTTGATGTCCTTAAAGAGACACATCGCTCTACGGTGCAGTCCTTCCTCTGGTCGACATTTTTCTAACCCTGGTCAAACTCCACAGTGAAGCTCGGCTCATCTGCAGCGACCAATGAATTTGACAACGACCAACTGATAACCTGTACTTTCCTACACGTAGAAAATAAAACAACTCCATCTGAAACTAAATGATTTGTTGTGACGAGGATCTGACCCTGCAGCACTTTTCAGGGATTACTGTCTTTGTTAATGTGACTACATGCATAGCTGCAGAGCTGCCGCTGGTTACTCTGTGTGTGTGTGTGTGTGTGTGTGTGGCCCCTTTCTAAAGGTTAATGAGTGGGGAGCAACTGCATCATAACACTGAGGTGTCTCTACAGCCCTGAGCTAATTGGGACACTCTTTAACTTTATGCTTAATGGTGCCAGACACCAGACATGACAGGCTGTGTGTGTGTGTGTGTGTGTGTGTGTGTGTGTGTGTGTGTGTGTGTGTGTGTGTGTGTGCCATAGTCAGCCAGCCCTGTAGTTATGCTCAAAAAAATTTATGAAATCTAAGAATGTTTAGATGCGTGTGAGTATTATATGAGACCAGAAGCTCTATTCTGACAAATTTAAATATTATTTTATTATGCAGTGGTTTTCCACTTTTTACAATTAAAAAAAATAAAAATCTAAATCTAAAAATGTGCAAAGAACGTAGCTTGAGATGATTTTATTTTAAGGAGATGATTAAACGAAGAGGAGCGTGGTCGGCTGCAGTGGCGAAGAGTAATAGATTACTCCCACTCGCAGTAATGGATTACTGTGTGTGGGAGTAGGACGGGAAAACAGAGAAACAGCAGGAAATTAAATAGAACTCGATCAATACGGCACTAAGGCCTGTCAGTGGTGAGTGAATGGACGAGGTTATGATGGACAGCTTTACAGTAACTGATACACTCCACTGCATTCCACCGTGTGTGTGTGTGTGAGAGAGAGAGAGAGAGTTGAATCATAAGCGGTGCAGTGTGATTTAAACAAGTCCTTTACAGTAAAGGCCCATAAAGAACATTAGACAAATGACACCAGGACCAGGAGAGATTGATTATCAGCAGATAAACAAAGGGCAGGATGGTGTGCGTGTGTGGGGGGGGTTCACTCACACACACACACACACACACACACACAGAGGAAGAAAGATCAGGGCCGAAATGAGCTGTAACGGAAACTCATCCTAATGGGTGAGTTTAGCTGGAGAGGAAACCTTATTAAATATGCATCATACACAGCAAAGTCATGGTGAGACACCACTGGGAGCCACTGGCGGAGCCGGCCACGGTCACACACCGAGCCTGATCCCACACTTAGAGAAACACACGGGGCGAATCCGACACATCGGATCAGCCGCGATGAGAATGAAAGTTTAATGATCCCGCAGGGGAAAGTGGGTCTGTGCCGCAGAGAAACAGAAACGCGGTCCAGGAAACAGGAGGAGACGTAGTTCGGAAATAAAACAAACTCTGGCGCTCCAGCGGGGGCACACCGACTCACAGATCTGAGGCAAAGTCATCGGCAAATTAATTAGCAATAAGTCTCATCAATATTTTAAGATGAAATGCAAAAATCACTGCGTCCCAGGTTTCATTAAAAAAAGTTTTCTAAACCAAATAATTAATCAAAATGCTTTAATATTATTCTGAACAGGAGCAAGGAATATCTTAACATGTTTGTGTTGCATTATTTTTGAATGTATTACTTAAATGTTGCACGAGGGGCCCGTACGGGCCTGACTTCAGGTAAAGGAAAACATTCACACTCCAGCGAGCATCATCGATCAACCGTCCACAACTCGAAGCCGCTTTTAGAAATAAACCCTCAAAAACTTGCAGCTGTTTGGTTGAACTTATTATTGCCATTAAAAAAGTGCATTCCGGGCCTCAGGAGGCTCGCTGCCACAGAACGGGTCTGCAGCTGTTTACGTGCGTGCTCAGCTGTTTCGCTTAAAGTTGAGTCACTGCACGGCGACCCCAAACTGTCACCACCTCCTCTGCTGCGTCTTCTCACTCCAGGATTAAACGAGCGGAGGTACAGACTCCAGTGAACCTGCAACAAGGTGCGAGGAGGCGAGGGGCCTCCCTTCTCGCTGCCTTCGAGTCACAGACGGTCAAATTTGTCGTCCCGACCCCTAAAAAGTTGTTTAATGGGAAATTTTTACCTCTTCGCTAATTATCTACCCAACTCGTACATGACCCGATTTCAAACTTTGTGAAATGAGGACAAACCTCTGCTGTTTTCACGCCTGTCTGTTGGTTTATCAGTCGGGTTCTTTGCAGCGGCGGTGAGGAGGGGACGCGGCTGAAGGAGGAACTTGATCAGTTTGGATTTGTTTCAGGAATCTTCGGTGGAGGGATGAGCTCCTCTGTCACATTCAATATATATATTTGCATTTAGAACTTTGGTGTTCCATCAAAACAAAACTTGTCAAGACTCACTATCATCGAAGCCGACAAAATAAATGAAAAAATAAATAAAAATCTATTTTATACTTTATTATATCATTCCATACAACAATATATTCTACAATTATTAATATAATACATATTGAATACATGTTTTATTTGCATTTGTTATATTGTCGATATAATAATCTCTAATGTACCAGATGGTATTTTATATCCTAAGTGTTTAAATTTATCAGGATGTAGTTCAGGTTGAGCAGTTGAATCGATATCTTTCTACATTTACTGCTATGACATTTGATCAAGTGTGTTTCCTCCTCTTCAGATTTCTGCAATGAAAGGGTTTTTTTTTTTTGGAAGTTTCTAATCACATCAGAGCAGCTTCCTGCTGCAGCTGCTGAGCGATCACCTCAGCGTGACGGTGATGTTTTTATTTCAATCACAAACGAGGGAATATTTCTCCGAGCGCCGCGATAAACGGCTTCCTGTCCTGCAACAATAAAAAGTCAACGGCAAACTTCAAGCTGTGACTCTCGGCTGCCGCATCACATTTGTCACACCGCAGGACGGCCCCTTCAGAAATTAGACAGCGGCGGCTCCGGGAAAGTGACTCATGGGTGCGGCGTGAGCGCCGCAGCAGATTTGAATGGGAATAAGGAAAGCTGAGGATGCGGTGACAGGACTGAAAATGTAGATGTGAGGAAAAAACAAAAGGCTTCGCACAAAGGAACGCCGCGTGTTCCGGGAACAAAACGCTTCCCCTGCACGTCACGCTCGCTTGTCACTGCTCCGAGTAAATGGTGGCACTTTGCTCCAAATATTGCTCGTGTGACATGAAAGGCGAACTGTCAGAGGGTGGTAATTACGTTGATTGGAGCGATATTCGCTCGTTTGTATTAAAAGCGAAGGGCGTTTTTTTGCTTCCTGTGACGTCTTTGAAACCGGACCCGACCCTACAGAGAAACTGCTCGCTAGAATTTTTGAAAACCGTTTCCATTAGTGCTGCAGAGCCAGATAAACCCAGACACAGCGGTGAACGCAGTCGTTGAGCAGCTGCCGCCGGCAATTCGGCGAGAAATGGACGGGCGGCGTCCATTCTGCTGGGGGCTCCTGAGGGGCCGCCCGGGAGCAGCCGAGCTCCACACACAGGCCGCGTGGTCGATGCACGGCGGCATCCGGAGGGATTCACACTTCCCTGAACACTTCTTAAAAAGGCTGCGTTGACTCCTCCGGCCTGCAGCAGCACCGAGGCCGAGCCCGAAACCTCCGTCTGCGGCGAAGCGGCCCAAAGGCTCAACCCCACCCCCCACTCCCCACCCCGCACACCAGCCCCGAGGAGCTCAAAAACGAACCCAAAAAAGCCAAGTGTACCCGATTGAGTTGAACAGCTTCCTTTGACGGTTTGAGAGACTTTAACAACTGCTTTGGTTCTTGAATTAATTCGGATCTGAGTAACAACGGGTAACGTGGAAGTACTTTTATAATAACAATAACTTTGTCTCACAGAGTGCTTCGCTCAAAATCAAAGTTAATTGACTGAAATACACAGTATTCAGTTGTACACGCCTTGCACCTGCCACGCAGTTTATTTTACCATCTGTGCCGTGACAGAGGTACTCCTAATGTGTATTTATTGCTGTACAACAACCCACTGCTGCACTGCCTCATTTCCATTAACTAATTATTAAAGCCCGCTGCACCGGTGCAGTTATTGATGATGTGAACCGCGTGCTGCTGGTGTGCGACTCAGAATCGAATCACTGGAGCTGCGGCTCTTTAGAAACCACGACTCTCTCTGCTCCACTCAATCAGATTAAAGTGAAGAGGCGACGTGACCTCAAACCCTCTGAGAAAATACAGTCTAGATATAAATATTACTTGAGTGTCTTCTTTAGCAAGTCAATCGAGGTGTCTTTATCGGGCATGAAAATAAATAAGGAGCAGCAGAGTCCCCACGTTTTGTTATTTACATCAGAGAGGAGGTGTGGGACTGTTCGATCTCTCTGAGGAAGAACCGAGAGTTGCTGTTGGAAATGTTTTGGTGGACGAGGCCACAGAGCGCGTACAGCCGGACAATCGTCCACCGGCGGTAAACATCAGCAAAGAGCGAGCGTCGGCCTAATGTGCATAAACAAAGCCCCCTACAAAAAAAAATCCTCTCGGTGAAATATGAATTATGAATTAACATGAATTATGGCCCTGCAGGACTGCGGCGTCTGTTCATTAATCAGTGTGTTTTCAGCAGAGTGGGAGGGAAAAAAAAAAAAAAAAGAAAAAAGAAAAACGCCACGTTCCCACGGAACACACGTACAAATATGCAGCAGCACGAATCTGTGCAAATACAAATAAGAAAATTTGATTTGGAATCAATTAAACACGTTCGATGAGCGTGGGCAGCCACAGCTCACACGGGGGTTTATTAAAATCATTATTGAGCTACTCTGTTTGTCAAATAACGCTCGGCAGAAAGTTGGAAAGTGTTGGAACATTTAAATACAGTTAATATAAGCGAATCGCTTCCTCCCGCGCTGGTCTCCAAAAAGCATTTGCTGCTTTAAACCCTGGCCCCGTTTCATGAGTCACGAGTCCTCTGCCCTGACGAGCGCTCGCCGCCTCCCCTTTAGCTCCTCTCCTCAGGAGGATCCCCGCTGCTGCCTTAAGTGCTCCTCCATTACTGCGATAAGTCAGGTGAGCGTCCTAAAATAGACCCTTACAGCACCGACACACAGTCAATGATGTAAGCTCCGGGAGCCCATTTTGCCCAGAATTCTTTGCAATTGTGAATCATTACTGCAGCAAGGCGACCTGGCAAAAGGAGCGATGCATAAAAAAGAAAAAAAAAAAGGAAAAATCATTCGAGTGCCGCGAGAAAATGGTGTGAGACAGAAAGGAGGTCGTGAGAGTTCAGGGGAATCGCTGCTACAGCGAAGAGGTTTTTCACTTTACACCCTGGTCGAATGAGGAAATAGAAAAACTTAAAAAAACAGGGTTTTTAAAAAAACATCGCAGCTGCGTTTTCCAGTCGTCTGTTCTCCCAAACGCGAGCTGAAGCGCATCGTCATTCCACTCGTTCGGTCACAAAAAGTTTATTAACGTGCGATAAAGTCACGTTTGTAATAACTCAAGTGAACACGTGATACGATAATGAACATTCCTCCCTCTCTGCGGTCGGTTTGGAAAGGTGGCGTTGATGTTTGAGCGAGCACATGTCGGGCCGCTGCTGCCGTCATGCGTGTTTCTGTCCGCTGACGGTTTCCAGATATCACAGATAGGACGCTGGGAGTGACTGATCCGGCAGCGAGTCCGACGCCTTAAACAGACGGCTCTGAAATGAGACGCCAATTACAATCGCTGACCCGGCGGCTGACAGCGAGCGGCTCACAATGTCCGCCCGGAGCTGCCTCCACGACGAGCACCGCTTCACGAGCACGGGCTTCATCTGCGGTGACACCGAGTGAGAGCACCTTCCTCTTTGTTACTGAGATTTAAAAAGAAGCCGCATTATGTAATATCTGTCCACCCGTGTAGAAATGGAAGGGAGACGAGACGTGAGGACAATCCCGGGCTGAGTTTGATGAAAATGAAAAGCATTCGGTGGCCGCGATGTCACTTCCTGAGGCCGGGACACTCTGTTCTGCTTCACGCCGAGCGTGCGCGGCCGTGATTAACGCCCATGAGGGAGCTGGCTCATGTTGTAATTTATGTGCTGCATTGTGTGGAGGACATCTTTACATTGTGAGGCATGTATCCGCAGCAGCTCCCGCCCCTGAGCGGCCCGCGGGCCCTCCGTCATCCCGACAGGCCGGCTGTAAAGACGCTGCTGACAACCACAGTTTCACATCAAATGGCTCTCGGCTCTAACAACTTCATCGGGATGTTTTGCCCTTCGGATATACTCCGAACCAAAATGCCTGCGTTCCTGTCACTATCTGTCAGAGCCTCAACTCGGAGATTTATCCCAGCGACAGACAGTCAGGCCCAACAACGCCAGACCCTGAATCCCAGAAGATGACGGCGAACCGAGGAGCGGAGCTGTGACAGTTTAATCGGGCCACGGGAAAGATGAAGCTGAAGCTCTTTGTCTCCGTCCTCCACATAAAGTCTCACTCTGTTAAAGTCTCTCATTCTCTCTCTCTCTCCCTCTCTCGCTGTGTCTTACATCTCAATTAATCAGCTCTCCACTACATCTGGAGGAAATCGAACAACCTTTCCCTCTGCTCTCCGTTTTTACAATATTCCATTTTTCTCAAGATCAGGCGCCGGGACAGAAAATCAATCCCTTCATGAAGAACAAAGGCACACGACAGAAATTAAACAAGTCGGAATAAATGAAATGGATGTTGGACGTGAGGGTGAAGAACAGAGGGCGGCGTTTTCTTTCACTCAAGCCTGTTATTAGCTAATTATTTGATTCAACTATTTTGTAAGGAAAGTCTTGAACAGAACGTCATCTGGAGTAATCGTAACTATGGTTACCCGCAGTTTGATAATGGGACTACGAGGCAAGCTTATTCACTTAAAAATGAATTAAAACAGAGAAAGCTAAGGTTAGCTCCAGCTCAGCCGCGTCCCTGCGTCTCTAACTCGACACGACGGCACGAGCTCCGGCCGTGTAAATAAAACAGTGGCTGAGTGCTCTCGGCGGCGTCCGGGGGATTCTGGGTACAGTATGAAGCTGTCCTGCTGTCAGTTACGTCCCGACAGCGGTGGGGGAGCGCCCCACAGCGCACGCCTGTCCGATCCAATCCAGATGCGAGGCTGAGGAGGACGTTCTATACGTCCTGTCAGCAGCTGTGATTTATCACCTGAATGAATGAAGTTAGCTTTGGTGACGTTTCAGAGAAAACCTGCAGCGCAAAGTGGAAAAACTGACGTTTTACTGTAAAATAAAAGGAAACGACAAATCCGACAGATTAACAGGCAGATGCCAACACACTTTAATCTGCTTTGAACTCAAACTTGAACACAAGAAACAACGTAGTAATGGCTATAAATGATCGCGTTTCTTCCACTGGCTGAGGAGGAGGAGGAGGAGGAGGAAGAGGAAGGCTGTGTTTTTCCCCGGAGGCTGTGTTTTTCCCCGGAGAAGATGCAGCAGAAACTTTCCCCCCTGTCAAAGCTAATTTGCTCCGAATCACGCTGACGCTCTTTGAAGAGTCTTTCATTCTTTTCCGGACGGTGATGCAAACCAGGCAGCGAAGATGGTGAAGGATGGAGAGAGGAACGATACACCCTTTTATGGAATTCTCACGTAAGGACAGCCCACATTAACAAGGAGGAGACACTGGCCGTTAACTGCGAGGGTTCATTTCCTCAGGAGTAAACAACACAAACCTTGTAAATAAACTTCTCTTGTTTCCTCTTCTTGTGCTGGGCCGGTAGGTTGTGCGTCTTCCTGTCAGCGCCCCACTTATCCGGCGGCAGAGTGCCCCGAGGCTGCGGCTCATTAGTTACCATGCAAACAAGATCGCTATTGATATCTGCTAACGAACTGCCACCTCATCAGTTCGATTTCCTGTTAACTGAGTCCAGACAACGAAAAATCAACATCCAGCAATTAGTTCCAGGGCCGGGGGATTAGTCCGCAGGGCCGGGGGACGCCCAAGATATTCATTACACTAAATGGGGCCTGTCTCTCTGCCGCTCACGGGTTCAGCGTCGTCCATCGTCTGATTGGACGTAATGGTCCTCAAGGGCTGGTCTGAGGACGTCAGGGACGCAGTCTTTACTTTGGGACGTTTGACCCTGGATTTAAGGCCGCTAGCTGCTCGTTCAAATATTCTAAAGAGAGGATCTGCCTGAGGAGGGATGGTATGAATAAATCAAGCGGAGACAGAAGTGAAACAATCATAACGTGCACTGTAAAAACACATGAAATCAAATCAAGAGGAGAAATGATAAAGCAACGAGCAGTGGAGCAAGGGCAGCTGCACATGTATAAGAACTGCAGTACCTGAAGTATAACACGGAAAACTGAAGGATTATCAACCGCGGCACGACAGCAAAACACCACGACCGCTCGCCCTGCGACGTAAACAAAACAGAAAAACATTTTCCGTCCCGGCGTCTACGAGCGCGACGAACACCAGCAGAGACTCGTCCGCCGCCTCCGTCACACGGACGGAGACGCTTGCAGAGGCGTCGCGCTCGCTCCACTTCAGTCCAATCAAATCTCACACACTCGCAGAAATTAGTCCTCCAGACGTGAGCGTTGTCATCACGAGCCATGAATTATTCCGCAGAGAAACTGTCAAGAGGACGAGAAATAAAAAACATGGCACGGAGCTGGAGAAATAAATCTCTGCACAGCCAACGTGACGCTGCCTGTTTCAGCTTCCGCTTTGACTCCCTGCTCCTTCGTCCCAGTGACGCTCAGACTAATACAAGCAGGGATGACCTCTGATGACCTGAGGAGGCAGAAGCGGAGAGTTTATCAACGCCGGGCTCGGACCAGTTAGAAACAAACTGAAACAGGACGAGGAGATGGTGTGTTCAGGGTTGTAATCAACAACATGTCTTAGAGGAAGTTGCTTCTCTTTCATTTTGTCACAATTCTGTGTGTCTGTCCTGGTTCTGTGTGTGTGTGTGTGCGCGGTCATTTAATTTGTGCCGGTCATCATCTTCAGCTTCTCTTCTCATTCAGAACGCCAGGCTGTTTCTTTTCTTCTCTCTGTGTTCGTTTTGCGCGTCCTCGTGGTCCATTTGTGTGTCTTTGTTACCATTCTGTGTCTTTGTCCTACTTTTTTGTGGACGTCCTTTGCTCATCGCCGTCCTCCGTGTCTTGTGTCCCTCGGTCTCTTTGTGGTCATGTTGTCGCTGCACGTCCTTGTTTAGTCTCTGTTTGTGTCCCTCTGATCATCCTGCATCTCTTTGTCTGTTTGTAATTGTTCGACGGGTCCATTGTGGTTGTTATTGTATCTCAGCTTTGTTTTTTTATCTCGTTCTCATTTGCGTGTTTGTTCGTTTTTTTATAAGGGGGGGGGGGTAATCTCCCTCTTTCTTTAATCCGTCCTCTCGTCCTTTTTTCCCCTCCGCTCTGCTTCTCTTTCTTTTTGTCCGCCGAATGCAAAAAAAAAAAATTGGGGGGAATTGGAATATTGAAAGAATGAGGGCAGTGTATTTGTCATGGTGGAGATACAGTACAATAGCACAGCTGAATAAATCTTTCCACACGCAGAGGAAAACCTCTCAGCGATCAGAAACAATGTCGAGGCTCAGTGGCAGGAGGCCACTGTCCCCGGAACGCGGCGTCCAACTCTGACCTTTCACATCAACTGAGTCTCAGCAGAAACGTCCTGAACCCTTTAACGTGTCACATGCAAGTCAAACGTGCGCAGACAAAGAAAATCCATTTCCCAGCTGGTTCCGCCTGGAACCCCTGCGATGGAAGACGCTCAGGCGCACTCTACCTTGATTCACTCCCTCCAAATGTCCTCTCTTCCCTCCATCCTTCCACCACTGCGGAGCCGGCCGCTGAATCCAGAAGCTTCGCCCCGCGGCGTCACTCCACGTGTGTAGAAGCAAAAGTTTTTAACGGTGGGAAAAGTTTATCATGGGAAATCTCTGAACTATAGATCGAAGCTTGTGCGCCGAGGAAAAAAAAAAAAAAGCGCCTAAAACGAAAAAATAAAGTTAGACATCGTTGTTTTTCTCCCATCGACTGCATTGACACGAGTTTGAGACGCGAGAACAAGCTGCCCACTCCGACCCGAAGCAGAACTCGGAACCGCTCGCTCACTCCGTTTACTCGAGCGGGAGTTTCTCCGAGGTTGTGACCTCCCATATAACACAATGAGGGCCCAGGGTGCGGGCTATAAATCACGCTGGAACAAATGAGGCCTGTTGATACATGAAATATTCATCAAGCTGTAATGAATGGCTCACAGTGCGGAGTTAAAGTCAGCTCCAGTCTTTATATCTCTCCTCACACCAGCGCGGTAATCGGCGGTTCCATTTTCAACAATCATTATTCCAGCCATTAGCTACTGTATTAGCTCCCGGAGGCATTTCTAAATCAGCTACATATAGATTTACAAACACACACACACACACACACGCACGCCCAGTCCATTAGAGCCGCTGCGTACAAATCAAACAGGAAATACAAACCCCGGCGCTCCATCGCTGAAAATGAATATATGCAAAGCAACGAGGTGCTCCGGCTTTTAACACATCAATCACATGAAAGTCCTGGACTGAGACGCCACAGACAGGAAGCTGGGTGTGATTTCAACAGGCAAACCAAGACGAGGGGGGGGGGGGCGGTGGAAGAAGACACTCAAGGTCAAAAGCCCTGAAGTTAAACGGTCGAGAGTTTAGAGTGAGGCTAATTCAGGCGAGGTTAAAATAATTGATGAACTTTCTCCTCCTCCCGCCGCTCACACGCCTATCTGTCATCTTCACGAGGAGAGACGCCGAGCGATGCATCCGCGAGGCATCGGCTTCTCCTTTTGTCTGTCTCCTCATCTCCTCCGCTGCCTCTCAGGACATGAAAGCGTGATACCTCCGCTTCCAGGCAACTCTCAGAAAGCCTGTTAGGTATCTGACTGGAGACAGCCGGGCCAGACGCGGAGAGCGGAGGAAGCAGAAGGATCCGAATAAATGAACTTCAGAGGCGATCGGCAGCGCGGGGAAAGACAGGGTAAGTGAGAGGCAAAGCGAGACGCGGATCGCCCGCAGGACAGAGGGAGGCTAAAATAAGACAGAGGTGGGGGTGGAGACAACCAGACAGAGCCGCTCAGCCCTCCACCTCCTCTTCTTCACTTTCTCCATCAAACTTTATTCCCCCTCAACACATCCCTTGTTTGGGGGTTTTTTGGGGGGCATTTAGTAAAGTTCTGCGTGGCGCAGCAGCAAATCTGAAGTGCAGAGTCGCAGGAGCTTTTTGTGACTGGTCAGTTCCACAAACCTTGAATCTCAAACACGAGGCTTTATTCTGATTTCCCCTAAACGTGAGCTAACGCCTCGAGCGGCGCGCTGGCGCGTCTGACGCTTCCCCCGATAACGAGCGAGCGCTTTGATTCTCCGGCGACGATAAAAGCCAATTTAAACGGGTTATTCCGCCTTTGATTTGCGGCGCTGAATATTTATTGGCCGATTAAAAAAAGTTACAATCCAATCAAAGCCAACAGGACGGGGGGACGTAAACGGCCCACCTGCGTGGCCCATTAAGGCCCGCCGCATCATAAAGGAGCGCCGTCGACGCAAACACCGCTCCGAGGGCGAGGAGCGAGAACACACACACACACACACTCTGCTGCAGTCCAGAAATCATTAATTTCAGCAGTTCCTCACAAAGTGGAGCTTCCATTACAATCGTGAATATTCTTAAGCCCATTTACCACGGTGTCCTCCATCTTTTGTGTGTGTGTGTGTGTGTCGATGTCTTACATTAACTTGAACACCGTCTCCTGACAGAGGACACACCAACACGGCACCGACTGATTTATGCGGTTTATAAACATTTCAGTGGGCCAGCGTTCCTAACGACTTCCACAGAGTTTCTCCCGCCTGCTGGAGGACCTGGGAGGCATAAAGCGACGCACAATGCCGACGCAGAAGAAGAAGGACAAGAGGGAGGGCGTCTGCAATTAGTGAGAAGTGCTGTGGAAGGTGGGATTTCCCTCGTGCACAGGAATGAGTCAGCAGAGCCGAGCCAGGTTAGCAGATGCTTTCATATTTGTCTTTCTTTTTTTAAGAGCTGACGTGTGAGATTTCTTCAGTCTGACGTCGTTGCGATGACACGCGAGGAGGAGTTCGCCTCACCCGCCACGAATCCAAACGAAGAGGAAGACGCGTGGACGCAGGACGAGGCAGAGGGGTTTAACAACCCTCGTGACGCGTCATGACCCCCGCGGGTTGAATACTTGGACCCTCCCACCAGTAGAATTGAATTTGGATGAGGCATCGTCAAGAACACCCAACTATTGAAAAAACCACAACAGAGATGTTCTCTAAAGGGACTCCGGCGACCCCGTGGGCCAAGGTCAGATCTGCACGCAGGAAACTTTGAAGTTATTTCTTCTAAACTCCTCCTAACTTCTAAAGGAATGTGTCTGATGCTGAGTAATAGCTTCCATTTAAATGAGACTATATTCACAGGTTATAAATGAGTGTACGGCACAAAGAGGATTTAGGAGACTGATCTGAACACTTAGGTATTTAAATTCAAAGATGCAGATACATCAAATTTGCCCGTGTTGCATAAATTTCCCCATCTATCTCTCGGTGCCCCCCCCCCCGCCTGTTTGACCATCGCGTGACAGTGACTCTTTGTTGGTAATGGGGCAGATTCATGTCGGGTCAGCAGTTCCCTGAGAGGCGGGAGCAGGAGGAGGCGGTGAGCGCCACCGCAGGTAAATTAAAACAAAGCACCGAACTGACGGCGGCTGCGGGTTTCAAAGTCTCTACATTTCTCACGAGCGGAATCCGAACGAGCACTCTCATCCTTGGCTGCAGTTATTAATCACAGGAGGCTTCGGATTGCTGCTCAATTGCCCGCGGTGCAAATAAACCTTGAGGCCGGAAGCGGCGGCGGATTCTTTATCTATACAAACGGGGGAATGTTTGTTTGCGGATGTGTTATCGTCTGGGCTCTGATTAATTATCCCGCGTCTGACCTGTTACCGCTCCCTTTGTTCAACCCTCTCTCAGTTTCTCTTCACCTCCGCTGGTCTCTCGGCTCCGTCTGTCGACTGAACTCTGCTCCTGTGTTTTTGGATGAAGGGAAACTATTTGCTCAGTTAAACGTGAGAGCGTGAACCCAACGCAATGTTTGTTCCTCCTGGTTTGCTTGTTTTACGACGTGCACGATTCACCGCTCTCCTCGTGTCTGTAAAAAAAAAGGAACCGATCTAGCCCTGTACTGCTAATGACTTTCTCCGCGAGCTGCATGTGGACAGGAACGACTGAATTAAAATCCAGCTGCTGCCTGGATAAAGATCATCGCTCACTTCCTTGTTCGCGTCGCATCTGCGTTTTTGTTAGAGAACAATCGAGTTTTAAACCTCAGAGCTGAGATCAGAGCGATCCCTCTGCTGGGTTCATGTGACTCTTCTCCCTGAGTTGGAAACGCAAATGACAGCAATTTAAAGTATCACTCCTCACCTCTTCCCACACACACACCCACGCATGGTGCATCTGTTGGCCAGTAACGTCAAACTCACGTTCATTTAAAAAATTTCCACCCTGTTTGCCCCTTGTCCTGCAGACGGCCGTCATCTTCTCGCAGGAAGGCCGCAACCTTGACTTGATTTATTTACCTCTTCTCTCAGGCTCCTGCTCCTTGAGAGTGTCTCTTCTTTTCTCACCCCACCCCCCGACACTGCACGGGTAACCAAACAGTCCTTGCTTGTACGTCCGCCTGCTGCGAGGGACGGTCTTTACTCTGACACTGAACAAAACTCCACACAAACCCTGATGGATGGTCCTAACTTTGCGTTGCCGGGAATGATGGTAATACGCGCGCGGCAGCGTGGCAAGGCCATTGATCCTGGCCTGAAATTGGACGGCATCAACGCGGGTATTTCCTTTTGTGTGTGCAGCGTTCTATTCTTACATCTTGAAGCTAAACTCATGTATAATTCTTCTCGGGATTTGAGCTCAGTCGCTCCCAGGAACACAGCCTGGATCTTTGTGTCTGGACAGCTGGACATCTTAAATAACTGCTCCTCCTCCTCGTCCTCCTCCTCCTCCTCGCGAAAGCCGCTCAGTAAACAGAACAACCAGAAGCTCCTGCACTGGTCGCGGCGCTCAGATAATGCTATATCAGTCCTCTGAAGGGAGAGCACAGATAGGAGGCAGAGCCCGCCCCCGGGCTGTTTGCGCTGTATGAGTGTGCTCATGTAAATACGATCCCGCTGCTGACACTGACACTTTCCACTTTCCATTTCATGCCTTCGTACTCGCCCTGCAGCGCTTTCACAGTTCTGAGCTGCTAAACTTGCGCGGCCGCGGGGTCGGGCCGTGTACACGGAGCGCGCATCCACAGCGTGACTGAGGACGAATGTAAACGCTGGGTCTTCATTCCCTCAGTAGGCATGTTCCCGTGGTGCGTGACGTTATTCCTACACGTTAAAAACGGTACGAGCGGGGCGGCCTAACAAGAATCCAATAATCCTCCATCCGTCACGTTTCAACCTGAACCCAGTAACGACTGGTCGAGTCGATCGATGACCCATTACACATTGTCTTGTCAATAAAAACCCACGGTCACACTAAACTCCAGTCTGCTTCCCTTCTGCCAAGGACAACTAACAAACGTTTCCTCCCTGCATTACGCCGCCCGGCAACACAACCGCGTGGGTGCCAAACAAACACGGGAAACAACACTGCAGTTCATTCCCTGCGTCAAACTTCGCCCTGAAACTTCCCGGAGAGTTTAATCGCGGAGGCGACTGCTTCTAGTCTCGCCGATCCCACGGCGAATCGGCCGTCCGGCCTGCAGCTCTGCTCGGCTCATTGTTTTGGTCCTCCACGCCATCTGGTTGGGCCCCAAAGGCTCCCACGAGTTCCCCTCCGCAGGAAACTGTGGGCAGCGGCTCCCCGCACAACAAACGGAGTGTACGCTATCAGCACAGAGCCAAATGGCAGCGAGCTGAGGTAAACAAGTGTCTGTGCGGGGACGTGAACATCTAACGAGCCGAAGAGAGCCAAGTTCTCGTCAGGAGCCGGAGGAGCCAGTTAAAAGACCAGTAAATATTAGATTTGTGTTGTCATCCCAACACAACAACCAGTTCATGGTCAACATGTGATTCATCCTCTGGTATGGTTGAGTGAATCTTTCTGTTTTAAGCAGATGCTTTTTGAAAATGGATGCTGCCCCCCCCCCGGCGAAGTGAAGCCAGCGAGCAGGTGTTAAAACCTGTCTTCTCTCCGACGAGCAGCAGGGGGCGACTCCACTGGGTGTTGGTGGGGTTTATGAGCTCAAACTGGAGTTTGAAGTCGTCTTCAATTAAACATGATGTAAATTACACCTTGATTTAGTCTTTTCAACAGGAGGAAAGTCAATGAGCGGAGGTGTGCGACACACACACACACACAGCAGTAGCAGGTAATAAGAATGGAGATTAGACTTTCGATTAAACTGCTTTCTTACTCTCCAGCAGCTTTGACACGCGGCGCCTGAGAAGCCGGCGCGGCCGCTTCGCTTTCAGCGTTTACAAACGACTTTGAACGCTCACTTCTGAGAGTGTGTCTGAGTTTCCAATCTGCAGCCGCAGCACTCAAAGGGGGACGTGTCATCGCTCGTGCTGCAGGAGGCACGACTGCGCTGGTGCGTGTGTGTGTGTGGTGATGTGAAATAAACAAAACAAGCGGGAGGCCGACAGGAGACGCTGGTGACGGCGTGTTCACCTGCACGAAAAAAGCAGGTCATGACTCAAACCGGGAGTCGTGAATAAAAAAATAAATGACAATGAATTTGCCCCCAACCATTCGGGCTGAATAAAATTCTATCTTGGAACCATTCAGATGCTTCAAATAAGAAATGTCCTCTGTCTCACAGCGAATGAGATGGACAGTATTTTTGGACTCCTATAAACAAATTGATTACCGATGGAAGAACACGACAGAGGACGTAAAGCCACACGCTGCTCATTAGTCTCATTTCTCCGCGGAGCCTCGGCGAGCTGCAAACTCTCACATGCCGCATTTATTTTCTGCTGTTGCAGAACGTCTGACTTTATTTCTTTCTTTTCTTTGAGTGCGGAGACAGGGAGAGAGAGCGAGGGAGGGACATAAAAGTTGAGAATTAGCCGCCGACACAAAATATCCAGAGGAAATCTTGACAAGGTGTCAAACAGCAGCAGCAGCAGCAGTTAGCGTGTGATGTGTTGCCGCAGTCAGCGGGAACAACATATGGCTCCATTAAAAATAACACAATTCAATTACCGGGGCAGGTTCCATGTGCCGACACAGCAGCGCGACCACCGGCGAGGAGGCGGCGCCACGTTTACGAGTCGGGTACAGAACAAAAATGTCAAATAAATCCTTTTTTCCCAAATATTCTGCACGTTCATCATTACTTTTCTTTTGTTGTCGTTTATTTTTTTATCCGCCCAGGCTTTAACCCAACGTTTCCCTCCCTGTTGTCAAGGACAACATGTATACGTATCGTGGTTTAAACTCTGACTGTGAGCAGCAGGTACAGATGAGGTCGGACCTGAATTGGCAGATATTGAATATTAAAGGCTCCAGATCAGGTTCAGGGTCAAACTGCTCGATCGAGGCCCCCATCAACATCCTGTTAGAAAATAAGATGATTATTACAGAAGGACATGGAGGGACAGACGAGTATTTGCTTTTCAGAACGTGGCTTCAGGACGATGTGAAAAGAACTCGCCGACGGGCGTGTGGACTTAAACGTGAGACAGCAGGTATTTAAACAACAGCAGCTCACAGCAGAACGTGAATCAGAGGCGCAGAGACGCTGCGTTACAGACTCGGCTGTCAGCAGCCAGAGGCCTCGCACCGTTTTCACCTCGCCAGCCCCGAGGCCCTTTGTGCTCTGAGCTAATGACTGTGTGTGTTGAGGCAGCTCTGCCCTGCAGCACAGCTCAGCATGTAAGGATGAACTATCAGGCGTCAAGCACACACACACACACACACACACACACACACACACTTGTTACGGATCCCATCCTTAGCACGATATGTTTCTAACACGCTGTCGCCACAGGACCGACGCTGAACCTCACAGTGTCGGAGAGAGAGAGAGAGACGGAGATGTGAGGAGGAAATGAGGGGGAAAAGAAACAAGTGAGCGGCTGAGTAAACGAGAGCGGGAGGTGAGGAAAAAGGAGAGAGAGAGAGACAGGAGTGATAAAGTGAGGAAAACAGGCGGATGAAAGAAATGTGAGGGAGGTGGGGGGGCCAGCAAAGGAAGAGGAAAATGGAGCTTGAGAGAGAGACAAAACAAATAAAAGAAGGAACAGCGTGCAATAAAGGGAAGAACGAAGGAGGTCATTGAAGGAACAAGAGAGAAAGAGAGAGAAAGAGAGAGAGAAGCAAACAAACAAAGAGGAACGATAGTCCAGGAAAGAGAGAGAGTGAGGTCAAGGAAGAGAAGTGAAAGGAAATGAGGAAGGAAAGATGGTGAGGAGATGGGGAAAAGGAAAATAAACATTTCTCCCACTTCAATATTGTGCAGAAGCTCGCGTCCGTGGAGCGGCGTCTGCCTCCGCCTCTGAACCATGACGCTGCAAAGTCCACGAGCCAAGAAGAGCCAGAGGACTTCATTTTCATAACGAGAGCCAATGAGCTGTAAATCCCTGCTGACAGAGTTATGGAGTGAGGGGAGCGATACTGAAAACTATTAAAGAGTCGCCCCGCTCCATCACAAGCCTCCGTGTGTGTGTTTCAGATTCAGCAGGAAAACAGCTGCACATGACGCTCGCGTTCCCCTGATTTATTGTGTTCCTTATTTCTAATTAAGCAGATGCCATGTTGCCTGTGTGTGTGTGTGTGTGTTTGTGTGTGCGTGCATAGCAGATTCTTCTGTAAGGTCGTAAAACCTTTGTTTTTATTGTGGTTAATTTTGCCGTCAGCAGCTTCCGAATGAGGCCGAACTGCTGCGAGAGGGAACGGCCGCACCTCTGCTGAAATATCCCTCGGAGCAAGAGTCAGAGTCGGAATATTTCACACATGAGAGCAGCTTTTTCAGGCTCACGCGCCACGACTGGAAACGGAATGGATTTTGTGGGAAACACAGCCTAGAACACGGATACAGATCCTTATATTCACACTTCACTGACCGATCCCACGTCCCTGAGGTTTCAAACCAGCGAGTTGTTATTTTTACGCGAAGAAAAACTCACGTCTGCGTTGACAAAAGCAACGACTCTAACAAACACATTACGACGCGAACCATTTGTTTGAGGATGTCTTGGCTGCAAATGTTTGAGAAGCGACCCTCCTCCTCTTCTCTGACCAGCTCGCTCCACTAAAGAGACAAATGCTCATGTTGACATGAAGCAAATGAAAAGTCACACACAAAGAACACTTCCCTCTCTCTCTCTCTCTCTCTCTCGACCGATCAGCAGTTCTTGACAGACGCCTGCGAGGGAGTGTGGGAGGAGAAAGAAAGACAACAGAGGAGGAGAGGCGGAAATGAGACGGGGAGAGATGATGGCGGCGAACTGTGTTTCGGACCATTGTCTGGCCACTCACAAAGTGGCGAGGAAACGGCAGCAGGAAATGACCGCCTTTCTTCCTTAACAGACGGTGCGGTGCCACGCAACGTTTCCCACACCGTGCGTCGACATAGCTGCGGCGAGGGGGGGGACGCTCGGCTCTTCCAAAAGCGAGTTTTTATTGTGATGCGAAAACATCCAGTTAGAGAAAAGGCCTCAGGAGCAAAAACCGGCTGTTTTCCAGCGTGTTCAGAGGAGGAAGAGGAGGAGGAGGAGGAGAGGTCTGAAAAGTTCTCACAGGAACGAAAAGTTGGACGATGGATGTATCCATGGCAACTAAACAAGCTCCAGAGGGCGGCGGGATCACGGTGAGGGAACAACTGGCATTTAATTCCAATTTCAGATTCGACTCTGCAGAACTCAGAACAGCGGGTTCACACAGTTCAGTAACAGATTTAACTTTAAATGCAGGTTAGGGATCGATCAAATCTACAATTTGATTCGTTCCACACACAAAAAGTTACATTCAATCGATGAAGCAAACTCTGAGGATCGGCCGGCGTGTCAGTTTTCCGGCGGGCCGGCTCAGAGGGACACGCCGAGGCCTCGTCGCGCTTCACGCCCGTCGTGTTTCGGCTTTCACACACCGAGAACAACCACTGACCTCGATCCGTCTGCCAGGCGGCCTCAGTGGTGAAGTCAGGGCTGATCAATAGAGACTCCTTTCACCCTCCGCCCGGCCTTCAGAGGAACCTTCGATGTATTGATGCCTGTGTCTTCTGCTGGGAGGAATCTGCAGGTGCTCTTAAAGAATCACTCACTCGCCGCCTGGGCCTCGTTTGTCCGCGGTTATTATTTTCATCAGCAGATAAAAACACGCTGCGATCGTTATTTATAATTCCCAATTATTTTCATATTGTTTGTTCAGGCGTGGCCAAAGGGAGCTGTGTGTTTTCATCTTTTCATCAAGATGAAAAATGTTAAATCAACTATTGAGGAGAGAAGTGAACTCTGGAGTGATGCAACCGACAGCGCTCACAACACGAAAACATTTTCTTGGGAGTGGTTATTAATGAACACTCTGTAGACCAGTCGGCCATCTTTATCTCCATCTGATGGACATCAGACCCCATCAACAAATACCCACCAATGAAATATGTAACTCCCTTTTCTTCCTGAGCACACTTCACTCGTACAAACAGCCGGCACAGGCGCCCTTTTGTTTCTTTGATTATTCCTCCTGGCGCTCTTCATCATGACTTGCATCAGAGATGCACTGAGACAGCAGGAAAACCTTTCCCACAGTTTAGCTCGGCTCCGCGGGCGAGAAAGAGGAGGAGGCGAGGTGAAGAAACGAGGAAGAGCGAGCGAGGAGAGGATGAGGAGGAAGAAAGGAAGAGGTGGAGGTGAAGTGAGGGGGAAGTGGAGTGAGGGAGATAAGCAGCAACAAGGAAAGAGGACATTGACTTTAGATGTGCTTTAATAGAACATCTCACAACAAGGCCGGGGAGAATTGACTAAAAAAAGCACACACACACACACACACACACACACGTGACCACAGCTGTGGTCTGAATTAACACTCAGACTCTTTCCTCCCGTCATACATATTGAATTCCGCAGCTGCCAAACACGCCCAGATGTGACGGCAGCTGCGTTTCCATCTGTGTGTTTTTCACTGGGACGCATCGAGCAGAACCATAACGTATTAATGTGACGTCTTCATGTGATGTTAACGCACGTCTGTAGCCTGAAGACGGAGTCACTCAGGGGTGCAGATATCTGTCGTCCACGACCACAGACGTGTTCGTGTTGCACTCCTCTCTCCACGGCGCCGACTCTCCTCGCCGTGTCGGCATCCACCGCTGTCCTATTTCCCAGCACTGAAACACACCGATGCTCCAGAAAAGCAGGGATTGTGTTATAGTCAGCGTGGTGCATGCTGGGTGTGCTTTATTGTATATAAAAATGACACAACACAGCTGCAGCTGCTGTGTGTGTGTATATATTTTTTTGTGATTCTATTAGTTTAGCTGTCAAACAAAGCATTTTATTTAAGGTCCACTCCTAAATTTTCTTTATGTTTTCCCTCTGTCCTCGCTGTGCACGTGGGTGCGACAGCTCTGCGGCAGCCTCAGAAAACAATTCCACTCAAGGTTGGACAGATAGACGCCTTCCAGGGTTCGACAACAACACAGTGATTTGTGGATGTGAAATAAAAAGCCACAGATTGACCAATTCGAGTTCGGCCGTCAGATATTGACATCGGGGGGGGGCAGGCATCACAAGAGAAGCACAACAGATGTTTATCTAATGAAGACACACAGGTGGAGGTGACAGGACAAGGTCGACGTCTTGTTTACGCGGTCAATGAGCTAAATTGAGGACCTGGTTGAAAACAAAAGCAGAGCAGCAGGATGCGCTTTAGAGGTGTAAATGGGAATGGATGGATTGGATGCCGAGGGCAGGGGTGAAGGTGTCACGGGTCTGAAAGAGCCACATGGTCGGACGAGTACGGGTGAAGGAGGGAGAGAGGAAAAAAAACACTTAAGAGCCAAAATAACTTCAAGGACCTGCAGAGACGAACAAAGAGACGCGATGAGGGGAACTGTTTATGGATTTACAGGCGGACATTCTCTGCCTTCCTCCCCTCGCTCCATCAACCATGAAAGGAATCGTGAAAGACGCGATGTGAATGAATCATCTTAAACGTTGGCGGGTGAACGCAGCCCTGATAGCAAACATCCTGTGGGGAGGCTCCTCTGTACAGACAGGCTCTAATTGGCTCCGCGAGCTGTTATCTATGTACAGTAAAACAGCTCGGTGGGAGGTGAAATCTCTATCTCCCCTCTTCATTCACAGCTTAATTCAATTGGAGGGCAATTATCGACCTCCCCGAGGCGTCGACATCCTTGTTGGTTTCTGTTCCCATCAGGGAGCCTCGCAGCAGGGGGACCCCCCCCCCCCCCCACCCCACAATCCACCACACTGGGTGATGTCTGTATCGACGCGCTGTGTGTAAAACACCAGAACAGACGCCAAATACCAGAGACCGTGGAGGCGCCTGAGTTCACCGTTGAAAAGAGTCAGAGACGCTCTGAGGAACACACCTCCGTCCTTGTGAGAATAAAAGCATGACAAGGCCTCCCTCCCTCACTCAGGTGATAACGACCAGTGCTGGGGGAGAGGCTTAACAACGCCTCTATTTCTGTTGAATTAAATCATATTCTGACAAACGTTTCCCTCTCAGATCCAACTGTGGTAATATGAGATCGTCATGTCGGACCCTCAGTCCCCCCCACACACACTTCCTGTCACCTTGAAACGTTTATGAGGAGCATCTCCAGCTGATGATGACGCCATTATTTCCATTTTCAAGCAGGGATCTCCTTATTCCGGGTTCTCTGACAACACATGACGTCGCCTCACTGTTTCTGAAACGCTGCCGTGTCCTTGAAATAAGCTGCCGAATAAACTCTCCGACAGACGAGGATGAGAGGAGGAGAAAATGAGAAATTAAAGCACTACAGAGAAACAAACTCAGAATTAGCTCCTTGATTTTGGGACTGGAAATGAGAAACTGCAGACGGAGGGAGACAATGGACTAATTCACCAGGTGAATTCTCTGGTGGAGGAGCCTCGGAATCACTTTGTCTTTTAAAACAGCAGATTCTGCAACACAGCTTTTTACAGAAGAATCGAGTCACTAAAATGAAACCGGAGCCATTTGTTCGACGCAGACACGTTTATGAATGGAAACAGCTGCTTGATTCACAGTTTGCCGTTAAAGAGAAACGCGTCACGCGTCTTGTTATAGCTTGATTACAGGAAGTTGCATATTGCAGATTTAAGAACTTTAACTTCAACTACGACCCGTCGTGCGCGTAGCTGCACAATTTAAGCGAACGAAAATGATTTAACCACGTCAACATTGGGTTTAATAAAGTCACATTCCCTGGAACCTGGTTATAAATAATGTGCAGCTGCCGGCTGAAGGGGTTTCCTCGGAGTTTTATGCCCGAGACTCCATCAGCGCGTCAGAGGAGATGATTACTGAATACGATTTCACAGAAAATATCAAATTAACCGGGGAAAAAGGAAGCAGAGAACTTCCCAAGTTAATAGTGAGGAGACACCCTGTGTGTGGCTCCGTCAGATTCTCTGTCAGCGATGAGTCGCATTCGATCACCATCCATCACACAGGAGTTAATCAGAGCGGCCCGTCTCAGGGAAAATATCGTCTTCATCATCCTGCTGATCGCCTCCGTCCACACTCGTCTGTGCCGCCACCTCCAGAGCTTCTACAGGGACACAGCTCAGGAGCTTTAACACGGTCATTAAATAAAGATGGACGACTACAGAGTGCAGAAGTGAAGCCAAAATAACCTGCCATCTTGAACCGATGACACTCGGGTCAACATGTCGCTCCTCGCGGAGCGGTTTCCAGACGTTCGGCCGCCGCTTCCATTTTCAAAAGGTAAACTTCTCTCAGCTCGGATCACTTTTCTCTCGACCGACTGCTGAGCTTTCGATTTCCCTGACAATTGTTGCCTCTCACACACACTAACACGCCCCCAGCAACACACACGTCCGTGAGCGCGTTGTTCCTGAAGCAACAGCAACAGCGACAACCCCGCCTCCCCTGACAACTGTGAAATATGTACGGAGGCTGTGGCCTGTGTCTCAAATAAAGACGAGACAATAACACACAGAGAGAAAGCACTGCAGCTCTAATGATGCACACGTACACCCACGCACGCACACGCTGCATTTGAAATAAGGTAAATAAATCCAAGACTCTCAGAAAAATCACAAAAACGGTTCCTCACAGGAATTTTGTAATTTCACAAAACCAATGTCTCCCGACGCCCAAATTAAAACAAACATACTCACATAAACCAGCAGAGGCGACGAAAAGAGAAAAAGACTTACTTTGAGTATTCTTCGTTATCTCTGTCGCAGCGAGAGTCCTTGTGCTTCTCCCAGTCTTTGCCGTGCTTGCACGTGGTCAGCAGAATGATATCGTCCCCGTTGTGGATGTGATACAGAGCGTTCCTGGTCTCAGACCCGATGCCGGTGAGGTACCGCTTCCCTTTGAAAACCAGCAGGTACTTCCTGGAGGGCGGCGCCTCGTTCAGAGTCAGATAACCGACCCCGCCTCCTTTGAGAGGGTGGTCCTTGGAGAACAGAGGGATGGAGATGTCGAAGTTGGGTCGGAAGTTGACCACGTCGGCGCTGGCCTTGGCCAGCATGGCGTGGCCCACCTCGAAGCCCAGGTCCTCTGTGTAGTCCGGCCAGGTTCCGGAGTAGAGGTTGAATATGAGGTGGTTCCTGCCGTCGTTCCACGTGGGCAGGCTCTGGATGCGGGACCTGACGTTCTGCACGTACTGAGCAGAGAGCTGGTCCCGGTCCAGCGTGTCCACGGCCAGAATAAAGAGACAGGCCCGCGAAGGGTCCGTGGTGTGGAAGCGAGACTCCTCCACGGACGCCAGGATCTTCTGGTAGGTCTCAGAGATCTCGTCCCCCCTCAGCGGAGGGTACACGTAGACCCGGAAGCCCGACTGGCAGCGGGCGAAGTCGAAGCAGGTTTCCATGCGGCAGCGCTTGTTCTTGTAGATGTTGTCGCGGATGGCCCGTCGCTCCCGAGGGGAGGTGTGCTGGTGATGGAGCTGAGGGCTGTCCTCCTGCAAACACACACCACCATCAGGAGTCAGTGGAGATACAGAGAGAAGTTTCCACGCCGTCACTAAACTGAGCCGCAACACTCCTGCGACCCCGCCCCCCCCACCCCAGACGAGGAGAGGGATGGAGATTGCATTTGATTTCTCTAAAACAGTGTCACTCCGTCACACCTTCACCGATTAAAGCGAGGCAATTGCAGCTCTCGCGGCTCCGCGCCACGGCTCGCAGACGTCGCGCGGCAATGCATCGGAGCTTAATGGCTGAGGCGTTCAAATCCTGACCCTGGGGACCCTTTGTTGCCTCTTGCTTTCATTCCCAATGTCCCCCGTCTCTTAACACACAAATCATGAAGGAATCCAACACGCGCCTCGGCAGGAACTGCAGGTCTGTTCTCAACTTTGAATTTTCACTGCAACACAGGGTTTACAATCAAATATGAGGAAGGACACGTTCCTGACAAAGTTTTTTGGGTATTTTACTGTATTACTGATGAATTTCTACACTTTTACAGAACAGTTGCATCAAAGGAGGAACTGATCATTTTAAATCAAATTAAAAGTTCCACCTTAATGATTAAACACTGAACTCAGCTGGAATGTTTTATAATCTGCTCTCTTTATTTGGTTGTAAACTAGATTACTTCAGTGGGAGGATGTGGGCTGCGTCAGGGAAAACTACGTATATACAGTATATATATATTTATGTTCTCAAAGATTTTCTTTGATTTCTCCGAGTTAATTCCTCTTAATGAAAAAGATCGGGCTCATTTAAGGGGCTGATGCTTATGAGTCGTGAGCAGTTTGGTGCAGACTCGAATAAAAATCCCACGAATAAAAGAACAGGGGAAATAAAATGAAGTTTGTTTAATCGTCTCATGGCGTTCCTTTGAGCTTTGAATCCAAACAAACTCATCATTCATCTGTGAAAATAATTTCAGAGAGTTTTAGTTTAGAATGAAACGTGTTTTTTTTTTCTCTTTGATCATTTGAAATAAAACGCTCATAGAAGGGCCCACTCACATCAGATGGGTAAATGTGAATGAGGTACTGATACTCTGGTATCTGAGTGCGAGGCAGGTGGTAGATAATTGATTTATTTTGCTCTACCTCCTGCTCTCCTCCCTCCAGGTACGGTTCCAGCAGCTCCGTCGACTCCGGCCAGTGTCTGGGGGGTCTGGACGGACTCCTCTGGGGCTGGTACCCGTCCTGGGTCTGGTGGAAGTACTCCTGCTGATACTGGTGGTACTGCGGGTCCTGGGGTAACTGGCGGTACTGGTACGGCTGCGGCTGGAACTCCCCGATTTGCAGACCCCACAGGTAGACGAGGAAGAGAAGACCGGCCCCCACAGACACGAGCAGGTACCGCTTCTTGGCCTGCATGTGTGCTGCGGGGGGAGGAAGAGGAGGAGTTGGTGGGTTCGGGGGGGGCAGAGGCGGAGAGGATGAGGGGAGGAGGCAGGAGAGGAGGGAGGACCAAAAGGAGGATAAGGAGGCGAGGAGAAGGGATAATCAATGAAAGGAGGAAAAGAGGAAGGACACAGGCCAGCTCGACCCACAGGGCAGACTCTATCCACAGCTCGGCATCTTGCGATATGGAGGAGTCACTAAAAGAAAAAAAAAAAAAAAAAACACTGAGTTAGTTCATTTTAAAAACTAAAGTGAAATCATTATGATCCTGTCAGAGTGGAGCCTCATTCATGCTGAACACAGATTCCACCTCACGGTTATTAATGACGTCCCATTAGAACTTCTTGTGAATCATCACGAGTCACAATGATTTAAACGCGCCAAGCTGACAAGCAACCAAATCCATCTCAATACATCTCTGGAATCATTGGATATCATTTACTCTTGTCTGTCTCTATTAATGACAAATCAGGGTTTTTACACAGATCATTCATCTCTGTCTTAAAAGTGTTGAAGAGAGAAACATGTTAAACGGCAGCTTTTCTGAATGGAGTCTGGCTGACAGTGTCGGGAACCAACAACCGGCACGGGCAGCTTTTACTTTCAAACGCCACTGCTCTTTATCAAATGATGAGTTTCAAATGAAGCCGATAATACAGATGAAGGCCGAGGCTCCGGTGTTTCACCGTGGCCCAAATCAGTTTTTAAAAGCTCAATTATCAAATTTGATTTCATATCTGAAAATCTCCCCTATCATCATCTAATCTAATAACTGTTTTATTTAACTTCATTCAACATGATGCATTATGTACATGTTTATCATGCAATAACAGATTTAAAGAGATATGTTGGATGGCGTTTGAATCGCACTGTAACACTAAATCAAAGGGTTCATGAATGGAGTTTGGTTTACATGGAACCTTATTCATTTTTTTTTTGCAACATTCACTGACTAGATTAACAAATTAACAAAACTCAGTTTTAAGTGTTGCCAGTTTCTGGAAGGAGGGGCTGCGTGTCATGGTGGTGGTAGTGGATGGGGGGGGGGGGGGGGTCTGGTCTTTAC